>QNTS01001790.1:476300-503524 GCA_003317085.1 Hucho hucho
ACTGCCCTAACCCATCTGGACAAGAGGAATACCTATGTAAGAATGCTGTTCATCGACTACAGCTCAGCATTTAACACCATAGTACCCTCCAAACTCGTCATTAAGCTCGAGACCCTAGGTCTCGACCCAGCCCTGTGCAACTGGGTCCTGGACTTCCTGACGGGCCGGCCCCAGGTGGTGAGGGTAGGAAACAACATCTCCACCCCGCTGATCCTCAACACTGGGGCCCTACAAGGGTGCATTCTCAGCCCTCTCCTGTACTCCCTGTTCACCCATGACTGTGTGGCCAAGCACGCCTCCAACTCAATCATCAAGTTTGCTGACGACACTACAGTGGTAGGCTTGATTACCAACAACGACGAGACGGCCTACAGGGAGGAGGTGAGGGCCCTCGGAGTGTGATGTCAGGAAAATAACCTCTCACTCAACGTCAACAAAACTAAGGAGATGATCGTGGACTTCAGGAAACAGCAGAGGGAGCACCCCACTATCCACATCGACGGGACAGTAGTGGAGAAGGTGGAAGGTTTTAAGTTCCTCTGCGTACACATCACGGACAAACTGAAATGGTCCACCCACACAGACAGCGTGGTGAAGAAGGCGCAACAGCGCCTCTTCAACCTCAGGAGGCTGAAGAAATTTGGCTTGTCACCAAAAACACTCACAAACTTCTACAGATGCACAATCGAGAGCATCTCGGGCTGTATCGCCGCCTGGTACGGCAACTGCTCCGCCCACAACCGTAAGTCTCTCCAGAGGGTAGTGAGGACTGCACAACGCATCGCCGGGTGTAAACTACCTGCCCTCCAGGACACCTACACCACCCGATGTCACAGGAAGGCCAAAAAGATCATCAAGGACAACAACCACCCGAGCCACTGCCTGTTCTCCCCGCTATCATCCAGAAGGCGAGGTCAGTACAGGTCCACCAAAGCTGGGACCGAGAGACCATCAGACTGTTAAACAGCCATCACTAACATTGAGAGCCTGCCGCCAACATACTGACTAAATCTCTAACCACTTTAAATAATAGAAAATTGGATGTAACTAATGTATCACTAGCCACTTTAAACAATTTTGTACATAATGTTAACATATCCAACATTACTCATCTCAAATGTATACACTGTACTCTATACCATATACTGAATCTTGCCAATGCTGTTCGGTCATCGACTCAAATCTCTAGCCACTTTAATAATTCAAAAGTGGATGTAATAAATGTATCACTAGCCACTTTAAACAATGCCATTTATATAATGTTTACATATCCTACATTACTCATCTCATATGTATATACTGTACTCTATACCATCTACTGCATCTTGCCTATGCCGGTCAGCCATCGCTCATCCATATATTTATATGTACATACTCGTATTCATTCCTTTAAACTTGTGTGTATAAGGTAGTTGTTGTGAAATTGTTAGATTACTTGTTAGATACTACTGCATGGTCAGAACTAGAAGCACAAGCATTTCGCTACACTCGCATTAACATCTGCTAACCATGCGTATGTGACAAATACAATTTTATTTGCATATTTACATTAGGGAACGCCTACTCTCTGTATGAGTTTGTACGCAAGAACTTGAAACTACCGTTGCACTCCTTCTAAATAACAATTTCTAGAGAGTTTGGCAATGAACCAAGTCTAAAAAAACGTAGTGCACTCTGCTCATAACATATTCTAGTTTTGGGTACGGAAAATTGTGTAGCGATCCGATATTTCCTCTGAGAAAAAAAGCTGAAGGTAAACCCAGTTTTATCGTGCTGCATTTTCTCCCTCTGCTCTGCTTCTGGACTCCCTCTCTTTACCATTCTTGGAGAAATGTGATAAAACCATACAATATTTGGATAAATGTCATTATGTCCTTAGCCATATGAAAATAGTTCAGTATCATTTGTGAGTTAAGAGTTGATCACAAAGCCAGTATGTCACATACCATCTGCTGCAGACTCAGCCATGCTAGTAGTTTAACCTGGGGAGAGAGAAAGATACATTTTCTTCATCCTCTTTAGCTGTGCTACCAGGACTATTCAACACAGCCCTCAAGTACTGCAGTCATCTACAGAGTTTCACAAATGCTACTGTGTCAGCATGCATAGCTCAACATTGTTAAAACATAGGAAACTGTCCAAAAGCCTTTAGTGTTAAATTAGGCTATTTACTTACCTTAGTCCCAGGATGTGAGATTTGTTTCTGTTGCCCCTCCCTGTTCAGAAACAATATGCACTGCAACTGTTCATCGTCATTTCCGGTCACAACTTGTAGACTTCTTTACGTACTGCTGTGCGTTTTGTTGCTAACCTTACTTTGCTACCTGCCAACTTTACGGTTTTTACTTTTTAATTACCGTTTATATTTTGTTTTTCAATCGCTTAACTTTTTTCATTAAACCTTTTCACTCCGGACGCTTTATCTGGACTTGGTTCGTCAGGACCTCCACCAGCCGAAGCTAAGTAGTAACATTAACATGATGCCTTCTAATTGCAGTCGCTGTACTCATAATATACAGGAGAACGATCGCCTTATGGTGAGGATAGCTGTGCTGCAAGCCCAGCTTCAGATGCAATCGTTAGGCAAGGGAAATGTAAGTGTAGGAAAGGATGAAAATGCGTCTGTACCACGCGTATCAGGCGCGACTCTCTCGCTGCAGTGTCACCGCGACAAAATGGCATCAGGTCTCTCCGCGACGCACATAGTAACCGTCTACCTGCTTCTCTACGGATAACATTTTAGACAAGTCTCACAGCGAAATGCACGGTCAGAAAAGGAAAGGTGGAGTAGAGGGAGAGAATAAAAAAAGAGAAATGCCCTTGCCACAGACACAGCGAAATGCTGCAAAATAAGCGACATGTTCGCCAGTAAGGACCAGATCAGTGAAAACCACTAGCTAAAACACACACACTGACACACACGACACCCAGCATGGCTAGCTAAGTAGCCTACATAATAATAGTGACACAACGGCCGGTAGGCTAAACAGTTTGCACGTCTTACGTCTTCGTGGAGGAATTATGTCATAGCAATGAGTGCAACATAGCGATCATGATATGACATTGAAGGCAATATGTTTCAACTAGTAAAAAAAGAGTAAACCTAGACTATGGCTTTGCCAGCATTCGGTCATGACTCATGCCACATAAGCAAGGGAAAGTGCACATACACTGTACAGAGAAACAGGCTACAGTAACGTAACCATAATACATCCATGAACGTAACACAGTAGCCCGTGTGACACAGCACAGGCAATGCCAAAGATCATTAGCACCGTTAGTACCACCAGCATTACAAGTTACTACAATAATATACATCTCTGGGAAAAATTAAGAGACCACTCCAAATTAAGTGACCACTTATAATTTTTTCCAGAGCTGTATTATTGTAGCCTACTGATCCACTAATGATAGTGAATATGATAATAGAGTATTTTCTTTGCAAAGGTGGAGAAGGGAGCAGCAGCAGCACTAGAGCTTCAGGTGCTCCTGCAGAACTGGAGATGGTGGTCAGTTCAGAGGCAGACTCAGAGCAGGAACCTTCAGGTACAACATAAAGGCACAAACCTAAACATGTAGGCTATGATTTTAGATTAATATGTGCTTTATTTATGGGATTATCAGTAGGACTGTAATCGGGGGCATACCTTGTACATTTGTATGTGCTATGATTGGTGTATTCCTAGTGAGTTTTTGAGGGTTCGCCCATAGCCATAGCATACCTTGAAAACTCTGTGTTGGTCAGTCCCAAATGTTTGTATTTTGTAATGTAGATAACCTTCTTCCCAGATGAACATAGTGGCCAAATTTATAACTAGTTTGGTACTCGTTACATCAACAAATCGGGTTAGCCTACAAAATTAGAGGTTTGCGTGAACAGGGTGGCCTGGGATGGAGTCAAATTCCCGGACTGAATTATTGTTTCAGTCAGCCCCTGGCTGTCGGCATGCTCAACCGTTGTCGCTCATTCAGCCGACAGAAACTTTCAACCGGTTCTCCCCATTAAGCAGCGAGTCAGAGGCTGAGCCTTCTCTGGTCTCTACTCCTCACGTTACGGGGTCTGAGACGCCGAAGCCTCCCACCATTAGCTCTGACAAATTCAAAACCATAGTCATTGGCGATTCCATTATACCCGCAGTATTAAACTAATCATCCAGCGATCATACACTGTTTACCAGGGGGCAGGGCTACCCACGTAAAGGCTAATCTGAAGATGGTGCTGGCTAAAGCTAAAACTGGCGAGTGTAGAGAGTATAGAGATATTGTTATCCACGTCAGCACCAACGATGTTAGGATGAAACAGTCAGAGGTCACCAAGCGCAACATAGCTTCAGCGTGTAAATCAGCTAGAAAGATGTCGGCATCGAGTAATTGTTTCTGGCCCCCTCCCAGTTAGGGGGAGTGATGAGCTCTATAGCAGAGTCTCACAACTCAGTCGCTGGTTGAAAACTGTTTTCTGCCCCTCCCAAAAGATAGAATTTGTAGATAATTGGCTTTCTTTCTGGAACTCACCCACAAACCAAACCAGACCAGGCCTGGCCTGTTCAGGAGTGACGGACTCCATCCTAGCTGGAGGGGTGCTCTCATCTCATCTACGAACATAGACAGGGCTGTAAACTCCCCTAGCTCCACAATGAGATAGGGTGCAGGCCAGACAGCAGGCTGTTAGCCAGCCTGCCAGCTTAGTGGAGTCTGCCATTAGCACAGTCAGTGTAGTCAGCTCAGCTATCCCCTTTGAGACCGTGTCTGTGCCTCGACCTAGGTTGGGCAAAACTAAACATGGCGGTGTTCGCCTTAGCAAGCTCACTGGAATAAAGAACTCCTCCATTCCTGCCATTATTGAAAGAGATTGTGATACCTCACATCTCAAAATCGGACTACTTAATGTTAGATCCCACACTTCCAAGGCAGTTATCGTCAATGAACTAATCACTGATCATAATCTTGATGTGATTGGCCTGACTGAAACATGGCTTAAGCCTGATTTAATTTACTGTGTTACATGAGGCCTCACCTCCTGGTTACACTAGTGACCATATTCCCCAAGCATCCCGCAAAGTGGAGGTGTTGCTAACATTTACGATAGCGAAATTCAATTTACAAAAAAAATTACGTTTTTGTCTTTTGAGCTTCTAGTCGTGAAATCTATGCAGCCTACTCAGTCACAGGCCTCCTGGGCCATATACAGCGTTCCTCACAGAGTTCCCTGAATTCTTATCGGACCTTGTAGTCACGGCAGATAATATTCAAATTTTTGGTGACTTTAATATTCACATGGAAAAGTCAGACCCACTCCAAAAGGCTTTTGGAGCCATCATCGACTCAGTGGGTTTAGTCCAACATGTCTCCGGACCTACTCACTGCCACAGTCATACTCTGGACCTAGTTTTGTCCTGTGGAATAAATGTTGTGGATCTTAATGTTTTTCCTCATAATCCTGGACTATCGGACCACCATTTTATTACGTTTGCAATCGCAACAAATAATCTGCTCAGACCCCAACCAAGGATCATCAAAAGTCGGGCTATAAATTCTCGGACAACCCAAAGATTCCTAGACGCCCTTCCAGACTCTATCCGCCTACCCAAGAACGTCAGAGTACAAAAATCAGTTAACCACCTAACTGAGGAACTCAATTTAACCTTGCGCAATACCCTAGATGCAGTCGCACCCCTAAAAACATTTATCAATAGAAACTATCTGCCTGGTATACAGAATATACCCGAGCTCTGAAGCAAGCTTCCAGAAAATTGGTACGGAAATGGCGCTACACCAAACTGGAAGTCTTCCGACTAGCTTGAAAAGACGGTACCATGCAGTATCGAAGAGCCCTCACTGCTGCTTGATCATCATATTTAATTGAGGAAAATAAGAACATTCCAACATTTATTTTTGATAGTGTCGCAAAGCTAACTAAAAAGCAGCATTCCCCATGAGAGGATGGCTTTCACTTCAGCAGTGATACATTCATGAATTTCTTTGAGGAAAAGATCATGATCATTAGAAAGCAAATTACGGACTCCTCTTTAAATCTGCGTAGTCCTCCAAAGCTCAGTTGTCCTGAGTCTGCACAACTCTGCCAGGACCTAGGATCAAGGGAGACACTCAAGTTTTTAGTACTATATCTCTTGACACATTGATGAAAATAATCATGGCCTCTAAACCTTCAAGCTGCATGCTGGACCCTATTCCAACTAAACTACTGAAAGAGCTGCTTCCTGTGCTTGGCCCTCCTATGTTGAACATAATAAATGTCTCTCTATCCACCGGATGTGTACCAAACTCACTAAAAGTGGCAGTAATAAAGCCTCACTTGAAAAAGCCAAACCTTTACCCAGAAAATATAAACAACTATCGGCCTATATGTAACAGTGTACCTTCTGTCCCTCTCCTCGCTCCAACCTGGGCTCGAACCAGGGACCCTCTGCACACTTTAACAACTGACACCCACGAAGCATCGTTACCCATCGCGCCACAAAAGCCGTGGCCCTTGCAGGGCAAGGGGAACAACCACTTCAAGGTCTCAGAGCGAGTGACGTCACTAATTGAAACGCTATTAGCGCGCACCCCGCTAACTAGCTAGCCATTTAACATCGGTTACATATATCGAATCTCCCATTCCTCCAAAAAAAAATGAAAAAGCTTTTGCGCAGCAACTCACTGCCTTCCTGAAGACAAACAATGTATGCGGAACGCTTCAGTCTGGTTTTAGACCCCATCATAGCACTGAGACTGCACACGTGAAGGTGGTAAATTACCTTTTTAATGGCGTCAGACCGAGGCTCTGCATCTGTCCTCGTGCTCCTAGATCTTAGTGATGCTTTTGATACCATCGATCACCCCATTCTTTTGGAGAGATTGGAAACCCAAATTGGTCTACAAGAACAAGTTCTGGCCTGGTTTAGATCTTATCTGTCGGAAAGATATCAGTTTGTCTCTGTGGATGGTTTGTCCTCTGACAAACCAACTGTAAATTTCGGTGTTCCACAAGGCTCAGTTTTAGGACCACTAATGTTTTCACTATATATTTTACCTCTTGGTGATGTCATTTGGAAACATAATGTTAACTTTCACTGCTATGTGGATGACACACAGCTGTACATTCCGATGAAACATGGTGAAGACCCAAAATTTCCCTCACTGGAAGCCTGTGTTTCAGACATAAGGAAGTGGATGGCGGCAAATGTTCTACTTTTAAACTCGGACAAACAGAGATGCTTGTTCTAGGTCCCAAGAAAAAGATAGATCTTCTGTTGGATCTGACAATTAATCTTGATGATTGTTTAGTCATCTCAAATAAAACCGTGAAGGACCTCTGCGTTACTCTGGACCCTGATCTCTCTTTTGACGAACATATCAAGACTGTTTCAAGGACAGCTTTTTTCCATCTATGAAACATTGCAAAAATCAGAAACTTTCTGTCCAAAAATGATGCAGAAAAATTCATCCATGCTTTTGTCACTTATAGGTTAGACTACTGCAATGCTCTACTTTCCGGCTACCCGGATAAAGCACTAAATAAACTTCAGTTAGTGCTAAACACGGCTGCTAGAATCTTCACTAGAACCAAAAACAAGTATCATATTACTCCAGTGCTAGCCTCTCTACACTGGCTTCCTGTTAAGGCTAGGGCTGATTTCAAGGTTTTACTGCTAACCTACAAAGCATTACATGGGCTTGCTCCTACCTATCTTTCCGATTTGGTCCTGCACGTACGCTACGGTCACAAGATGCAGGCCTCCTTACTGTCCCTAGAATTTCTAAGAAAACAGCTGGAGGCAGGGCTTTCTCCTATAGAGCTCAATTTTTATGGAATGCTCTGCCTATCCATGTGAGAGACGCAGACTCAGTCTCAACCTTTAAGTCTTTATTGACGACTCGTCTATTCAGTAGGTCCTATGATTGAGTGTGAAGGTGAACGGAAAGGCACTGGAGCAACGAACCACCCTTGCTGTCTCTGCCTGGCCGGTCCCCCTCTCTCCACTGGGATTCTCTGCCTCTAACCCTATTACAGGGGCTGGGTCACTGGCTTACTGGTGCTCTTCCATGCTGTCCCTAGGAATGGTGCGTCACTTGAGTGGGTTGAGTCAATGACGTGATGTTCCTGTCTGGGTTGGCGCCCCCCCCCCTCCCTTGGGTTGTGCTGTGGCAGAGATCTTTGTGGGCTATACTCGGCCTTGTCTCAAGATGGTAAGTTGGTGGTTGAAGATATCCCTCTAGTGGTGTGGGGGCTGTGCTTTGGCAAAGTGGGTGGGGTTATATCCTGCCTGTTTGGCCCTGTCCGGGGGAATTGTCGGACGGGGCCACAGTGTCTCCCGACCCCTCCTGTCTCAGCCTCCAGTATTTATGCTGCAGTAGTTTGTGTCGGGGAGCTAGGGTCCGTCTGTTATATCTGGAGTATTTCTTCTGTCTTATCTGGTGTCCTGTGTGAATTTAAGTATGATCTCTTCTCTTTTTTTTCTTTCTTTCTCTCTCTCGGAGGACCTGAGCCCTAGGACCATGCCTCAGGACTACCTGGCCTGATAACTCCTTGCTGTCCCCAGTCCACCTGGCCCTGCTGCTACTCCAGTTTCAACTGTTCTGCCTGCGGCTATGGAACCCTGACCTGTTCACCGGACGTGCTACCTGTCCCAGACCTGCTGTTTTCAACTCTCCACAGACAGCAGGAAGAGATGCTATGAAAAGCCAACTGATATTTTTACTCCTGAGGTGCTGACCTGTTGCACCCTCGACAACCACTGTGATTATTATTATTTGACCCTGCTGGTCATCTATGAACGTTTGAACATCTTGGCCATGTTCTTTTCTAATCTCCACCTGGCACAGCCAGAAGAGGACTGGCCACCCCTCATAGCCTGGTTCCTCTACACCTGCATTCTACACCTGCATTGCTTGCTGTTTGGGGGTTTAGGCTGGGTTTCTCTACAGCATTCTGTGGCATCAGCTGATGTAAGAAGATAAAGCCTGACTGATTGCTGAAAAGCTGAAGTCAGCCAACCGGTTTTGGAGCATGCTGAAATTACGCTAAGATTTGCCCCCCCTATTTTGGACATGATCTCACTTTCAGTGAGCTCACTGTCAAATAAAATAAAATGTTATTAGTCACATGTGCCGAATACAACAGGTGTATGTATACCTTATCGTGAAATGCTTACTTACAAGCCCTTAACTTCTTAGGGAGCGGTTCCCGAGGTGACGGTTTTGGAGAGTCTGCCGTGCCCAAAGTAAAATGTCTCCCACTCAGGCCCAGAAAATAGGATATGCACATAATTAGTACTATTGGATAGGAAACACTCTGAAGTTTCTAAAAGTGTTAACATTATGTCTGAGTGAAATAGCAGGCGAAAACTAGCGCCCCACCATTCCCTAAGTAGTTAACCAACAATGCAGTTCAAGAAATAGTTTACTAAAGGAACTAAAGTAAAACATTTTTTAAATAACGCAAGAAAATTACATAACAATAACGAGGCTATATATAAGGGTACTGGTACCGAGTCAATGTACCTGGGTACAGTTTAGTCAAGGTAATTTGTAAAGTCACTTTGCATAGATAATAAACAGTGAGTAGCAGCAGTGTAAAAACAAAGCGTGGGGGGTCAATGCAAATAGTCCGGGTGGCCATTTGATTAATTGTTCAGCAATCTTATGGCTTGGGGGTAGAAGCTGTTAAGGAGTCTTTTGGTCCTGGACTTGGCACTTCGTTACCGATTGCCGTGCGGTAGCAGAGAGAACAGTCTATGACTTGGGTGATGGAGTCTTTAAAAATTTTTGGGCCTTCCTCTGACCTGCCTAGTATATAGGTCCTGGATGTCAGGAAGCTTGGCCCCATGATGTACTGGGCCATACACACTACCCTCTGTTGTGCCTTACGGTCACATGCTGACCAGTCTGCGCGTGTGAGTCTAAATGCGCCGTCGTGCGCATTTTGATTTTGTCCCCCCACACATTTATGGCAACTTGCTTTTGCTAGCTCATTTGTCCTAGGATATAAACATTGGGTTGTTATTTTACCTGAAATGCACACAGTCCTCTACTCTGACAACAGTAAAACAGTAAACCAAATTCGTTTTTCATCATCTCTCCTCCTTCCTTTAGGCTTCTTTTTCTGCTTTGAACTTTATATGGTGGTTGGCAACCAACCTTACGGTGCATTACTACAACCGACTGGAGTGTGGACCTCATTCATCTTTCAATCACCCACGTGGGTGTATGCTCCTAAAAACCAATGAGGAGATTTGAGAGGCAGGACTTGAGCGTCCCAAATATAACAAAGTTCGACGCAAGTGGTGTGGTCAGCATGTCAGATGCCGAGCAGTTGCCATAACAGGCGGTGTGCAACCGGTCAGGATGCTCTCGATGGTGCAGCTGTAGAACTCTTTGAGGATCTGGGGACCCATGCCAATTCTTTTCAGTGTCCTGAGGGGGAAAAGGTGTTCTTGTGCCCTCTTCACAACTGTCTTGGTGTGTTTGGACCATGATAGTTCATTGGTGATGTGGAAACTCTCGACCCGCTCCACTTCAGCCCTGTCTATGTTAATGGAGGCCTGTTTGGCCCTTTTTTCCTATAGTGCACGATCAGTTCCTTTGTCTTGCTCACATTGAGGGAGAGATTGTTGTCCTGGCACCTCACTGCCAGGTCTCTGACCTCCTTATAGTCTCATCGTTGTCGGTGATCAGGCTTACCACTGTTCTGTCGTCAGCAAACTTAATGATGGTGTTGGAGTCGTGCTTGCCCACGCAGTCGTTGGTGAACAGGGAGTACAGGAGGGGCTGAGCACGCACCCTGAGGGGCCCCTGTGTTGAGGATCAGCATGGCAGATGTTGTTGCCTACTCTTACCACCTGGGGGCGGCCCGTCAGGTTGTCCAGGATCCAGTTTCAGAGGGAGGTGTTTAGTCCCAGGGTCCTTAGCTTAGTGATGAGCTTTGTGGGCATTATGGTGTTGACTACAGCTCAGCGTTCAATGAACAGTATTCTCACATAGGTGTTTATTTTGTCCAGGTGGGACAGGGCAGTGTGGAGTGCAATTGAGATTGCGTCATCTGTGGATCTGTTGGGGCGGTATGCGAATTGGAGTGGGTCTAGGGTTTATAGTAGTGTTGATGTGAGTCATGACCAGCCAATCTGACTGTGAATGATTCTGTATTTTGATTGGTTTGTTTCCAAATAGCATTGGGTCCATGATGTGCTGTCAATCTCGAAGTTTCCAAAACTCACAAGTTTACAGCTTCAGTCTAAACTAAGTGTAAGTTTAGGGGTTAACAAGATTGACCTACATATGGCCAATGCTATAACCAGTAAATTTTTATATTAACTTTTTTTAAATGTATTTTTTAATCAAGCGCAGCCAATGTGATAAGACAACTCGTGACCGGATCAAGACGTTATGAGTGCCTGTTATTGCAAAATGTGATCTGTAAACCACGCTCCAGTGGGAAGAGCTAGGTATGTTGACGTTTGAGCACTGGGATACATATTATTATTGAGACAGGTCTTTCATTTTTCCACAATGGTTCTGTGTAGTTAATTTAGTCTATGACTAAGTAAAATATGTTTGAGTAGCAAACAGGGAAACAACGGAATCCAGTTCTCAATATAATTTTTTTCCTGAGGGAGTTGTTTACCTGCATTCTTTGAATGTTTTATTGACCAAGTACAGTGCTTGAAATAAATTGTGATTCTTTACACCAATGCAATGCTTACACCAATCCATGAGTAGAGAGATGGACCATTGGTATGCTGCCATCAGGGGGCTTCATTGACAGGTGGCATGCATCCCAAATGGCACCTTAATTTATGTTTTTACTTGTATTACCAGAGAATGTGAAATGCTACTCAATATTAGAGAGAGATGCCTCTTGTTTCTGAGTCAAAGCGAGGTTCTTTGCAAGAGATGAGATACACTGGGTGTTTGATATGGCTGTGATGTTGCTGAATGAATGTTACTTTTTTGAGTCAATTCAGGAAGCATTCAATGTCCTGTGTTTTGTTAACCATGGCAGCCAGTATTTATAAATAAAGAGATGTGTATAAAGATAATCTGTGTCTGTGGATCCTTTCCTCTCAATGTAATTGTCATGTCAGTCAGGCCAACCTTTGCAAAGAAACAACTTATTTCAAGCCCTAGTTGAGCAAAAATGAAGTGTTGTTCTGGACATCCAAAGATTTCAGGTAAACAGCACCACACTCAGGCAGAAAAAATGGTATGATCTATCCTCTGAAGTGAGAACAAGTGGTTTACCAACTTGCTCTGATCACAAATTAATCTAATGAATGCAGGGAAACCGCGCCACACTCGGGCATAAAAAACAAAATGTTCTATCCTCTGTGAGAACAAGTTGTGTTGTACTTTTTATATCAATTCCCTCCCGGCTTTAGCTACCTACCCTGGCAATTTGCTAATTTCCAGGTGAACTTGTCATTGCAGCAAAGCAAACAGCTATAAGTTTTAGTTATGAACCACACTCACTACCGGGTCTGCGTCACACCTGAGAGTGTTCCGGAGAGCAAAGCAAGAAACAAATCTTGAGCCAAGTTATGTGACACAGAGCACCCGCTCCCTCTGGTCAGAAAAAATACAAACAAATATCACAAGTCCACTACTAGTTACTTTCACTGACTCAACTGCACCCAACTCCTTTCCCACCTACCATGAAACCACAAATGGATCTGCCAAAAAGGCAAGGATCCACTTTCTCCAAAAATGCCACTTCTACTGGACTAGATTATTCTTTATCATGTCCATTGATGCCAACCTTTGGTTCCAAGATCTTCCCCACACCTTCCACCTCATATTCTATATACAGTACACATTATATATATATATGTAGCAGTGGAGGGGAGGACCATCCTTCTCAGTGAATGTTTTATTTATTTTTATTGTAAAACATTTAAATCCTTTTTAATTGTTATCACGTGAAGAGAAATAATGAAGAGAAAATATAGATTAAACATATAGGTGCTCATTGGCCTTTGAAAATATACACAACAAGTTGGAAATAGAAAATTCAACAATGAGTGGTTTGGAAGGAATCAGTGGCTAACTGCAAGCATTGCAAAGCAATCACTAGCCTGCTATTCAGTGGAGTGGGTGTGTGGTCTGAAATCTGGCTTTAACGGTCTCTTCCAAGTTTAAAATGATACATTCAACATTGGCCATACTGTCAATCCATCCTGATTTCTGCCGCGCTCAAAGCAACTGCTAACTTGGAACAGGGAAATCTGACTTCAGTGAGTTCAAGACAACTGGGAACTTGGGAAAAAACGAGCTCCGACTGGGAAAATATGTTTTGAAAGGTTATCCAAAATTGTAAGTCGGGAACTCGGGCCTCTTTCTAGAGCCTGAAGATCACTGACGTCATCATGATTCGACTTTTTTTTTTTTTCTGAGTTCCCACTTGTCCAGAAAGCACCATACATCCAGAGAATTACAGACTTTGACGACAAAGTTTGATGACAAAATTTGCTCACGAAGGACCGCCGCGCCACCTTCCTGTTCAAGTGAGCACAGCACAAAAAAGGTGAGTCCAAAAATGTATCGTATGCTGCTGCTTAAATGATGTAATATGCCAGAGAGATATGTATTCTGTAGCTAAGAAAGTAATGCTAAGTGTATGTTGTGTAGTAAACTGTTAGTAACCCATGTGCCTCACCCTAATAATGTGGTCTATTTTCCCCTCTTGTTCTGACTTGGTGGTGCACATGTAGCCTATAAACTGTTTTAGAGAAGTGTAATAATCAAATATTGTAAGAGCTTTCATTGTCTGCGTATATGCCCCCTTTATTTGTCATACGATTCTGACTTGGTGTACAGGGAGAATAACGTCCCATGTTCTGAATTCTGTCGCTGTACATTTCAAAAGTGCTGAACAAATAGTTAAAAGGACTACGTCCATCCTAGCTTGCTCATTAATGTCTTTAAATTACGGATTGCCTCTTATCCGTTTGTCGTCCTCTTACGCCATAGTTTGTAAAAAAAAAACGTTTTTTTGCCCCATCAAGATTTACATGCTAAAATCGCCACTGCAGCTGTATACTTTTGAGTAACACTCAAAAATATTGTGCCAGAACGTGTGCAGTTTGGGGCATGACCAGAAGAGGTGACCTAGGGTACCCTCGGCAGACTTACACTTAGGGCATATCAGAGAGACCGAGGGGTAAAACGAGTGTAATTTGTAATAGTGAAATAGTGTAGTCTGTGAATCACTTTGTATTGAATACGTTGGTGTTGGGAGTTTATAGAAAAGTGTGTGTGGGGGGCATGGTTATGGCAAATAAGAGTACAGACTCCGGGAATGTTTTCCATATTTGTTTTTGCATAAAGTTATTGACAGTAATACCTGTAGGCTGGAAGGGAGGTGTTGTGTTTTATCTTTTTCAATAGTGAGCCATGAATTGGTGGAGGGATCTACCACGCCAGGGTATTTATCCTGCCAATAAACCCTGACCTCCATCCTAACCACAGTAACCTACACCTGCGGGAGCTTCAACTGTTCTGTCTCCTTGACTACACCAGTCTGGTCCGGCCTGTTTGTTAGTCCTCGCTTTTCACTGTCTTATGCAAAACTGTGTTAGCCCACTGAGATAATGCCTGGGCATCCCTGGCTGACACTGTCTATGTTGTCACTACCTGTTTCAAAATGTTTTTCCCATGATGTGCCCACTGAACACAACCCTGGTATAGATGATGTCACTAAGCTGGTTATTGTGTGTTGTTACAGTATCTGGCCACTGGAGGGCTGGCAATGGAAGTTCAGAGGAAACCCAACAAACTAAACGTGATTATATACATTTGTATTTTTATTTTATTTAACTAGGCATATATCATACAAGTAATTTATTCAATAAGCGATCTGATTAATCAAAAAAATTATATACTTTTTGAATTCATTATCACAATTTTGAAGTCACCCTAGTGAATATTTTGTGTTGTTCGCCACTGTTTGTAGTGAGTCGCTAAATTCCTTGCTTCTGTGATTGTGAAGAGTGTTTCACAATTTTTTATTTTAAGTTAAGTTGTTATGCTCACTGTTCTGTTTGTGTTGAACAGGTGACCACACTGATAGGCCTGAACATCTTCAGCCTACTGCTGGGGTGCTGTGCACTGCTGGCCTACAGCCTCATCACTACACAGGCTAAAGCACTCTACACAGACCAACAGGTGTGTTGTACTGTCTGTCTGTGTGTGTGTGTGTGTATGTGCCTCTCTCTGTGTATAACTCCCTCCTTTCTTTGTCTCCCTCCGTCTTCTCTCTCTCAGCATGTGGGTGTGTACATAGCGAAGGGCAGCTCTATCATGTTCACAGTACAGTGTCTGCTGCTCTCTGTCTACACTCTCTTCCTGTCCTGGAGAGGTCTACGACGGTAAAGCGGCCCCCACACTCAGACCTACAACCGTCTAGCACAGGCAAGATCAAATGCCAGCACACGCACACGCACTCACACACAGCAGCATATACACATATACAAACACTAGCACATATGTATGGATGCACATATGCACCTGGCCGAATACACACTCACACAATCAAATACATATTGATATGGTCACATGTTTAGCTCCACTGGACTTACTAAACAAACAGTCTCTTTTTCACAGGGCCCAGATGAGGACACTAATGAGCCCCTAATGGAAACAGGAGAATTCAGCCTCTGAACCAGCAGACCTGTGTGTGTGTGCGTGCGTGCGTGTACATGCGTGTGTGACAAACTAATTTAAGATATTAATTTGATGAGGAAGTCTAAGAATATGCACAATGATGTACCATTCTAACATTGTATTTTATTCCTATGACATTAAATAGAACATTGACAATCAATCCCATTATACAATGTGTATAAAACCTTGTAAATATGTACACATATATCCCGGAAAATACATAGCCTATATATTCTTTTCAAAGATCACTACTGTACTGCATACATATGCATTACATTTGTAAAGTAGATGTTGAGCGTCTTCAAAAAGATAAAGCATAATTAAAAACTGTATTAATCTGACTTGTTTGTAATGCTACGCTGCATCTGTTTGGTCTACACACAGCATGTTTTCAGTTCAGTGGTTTCAGGAACGGTTGAGCACTGTGTCCATATCACCTCTTGACTGTCTCTTCAGAATGCGGCTGATTTCTCTGTCCTGTATGAAGATGGCTGTTTCACATTGGGACCAATCTAAAAGAGGATTTTGCAGAACAATAATAACGACTCGTACAGTATGTATACAGGAGAGCTAAACACGGGGTCATCAGAAAGAAACATACGGTGCAATAAAGAGTGCAACAAGCTCTTTATCATTTTACTGTGCCACTATTAAGGTATATTTGTTTTCAGTCACCTTGCATTATCAATGAAACACAATGACTTGCAATATTGACAGACACAAACACATCTTGAATGACATTTGTGATCCTCTTGACACTACACCACAACTATAACACTCACCCCACTTTTTCTAGTTTACAGTGTGGATCCTTCTGCAGTGCTTTGAGCAAGGCTTTTCCATGCCCATACCTGTTCTGGTTCAGATCGAGCTCTGTCAGGTGGAAGGGGTTGGAGCTTAGAGCTGAGGCCAGAGCAACACAGCCATCCTCTTTGAACTTACAGTTTGCTACCCTACAGGAAGATAATCCAGTTATTCCATGTCAGATCAAAAATTATTGTACAAAACATTTCAGTATAAAGCCCACATCTGCATTGGCTAAGGCTAAGCCATGTAAACCTACTTCAGTGTCTCCAGTTTACATTGTGTTTTCTTCAGTCCAGCTGAGAGTAGCTGTACTCCTGAATCATATAGGTTATTGTCACTCAGGTTCAGGTTTCTCAGACTACAGGAGTTTGAGCTGAGAGCAGTGGCCAGTGCTGCACAGCAATTCTCGGTGAGGTTACAGCTATCCAGACTGGAGTAAAAAAAGAACACTGAAACTTAGGATGCAAACTGTAAAATGACAGGAATGACTTTCTAGTTTGTATAATACATCTATAACCATACCCTTAACTAAATCAAACCCACAACATGGAATAAGCAAATTGCGGAGATTGTAATGGCACTAAAGTTAGTCATGATTAATCACGTCAAAATCTCCAGTTTACAACAGGGATCCACTAGAACAGCAAAGAGCAGATTCATTCCTGGGTCTCCCGGAGAATTGGAACTCAGGTCCAGATCTTTCAGGTGAGAGGGATTTGACCTCAGCGCTGTGGCCAGAGAAGCACAGCCTTCTTCTGTCATTCGACAATTACAGAGCCTGCAGAGGATGAAAGTAATTCACTGAGCCATTTCTGAAGATGAATTGAAATTCAATTCAAAGGTTGAGAAAATCTAAAATAAGACAAATAATTGGTGACTTTAAAATCAAATGAAAATAGTTAAATTCAATACCTCAGGATCATCAGTTTACAGTGAGGATTGCCCAGTCCTGCAGAGAGCATCACCATTCCTGAATTCCTCAGATAATTGTGACTCAGGTCCAGCTCTCTCAGACTTGAGGTTGAGCTGAGAGCTGCTGCCATTGCCTCACAGCATTCCTCACTCAGTTTACAACAGAACAGGCTGGTAAAAATGTCAACTGATAATGAGAAACAGAATTTTCTCTTAACCACAGTAATTAGTTAAACACTGCCGATTATAAAACTCACGTCAGTTTCTCCAGTTTACAGCATGGATCCTTCAGTCCAGCACAGAGCAGCTTCACTCCTGAGTCTCCTCCGCTATTCCAGGCCAGGTCCAGCTCTCTCAGGTGTGAGGGGTTTGATTTCAGGGCTGAAGCCAGAGAAACAAATGCTTCCTCTGAAATGGAACAGTCTCTAAGCCTGCAGAGAGAAATATATTGCTATAACAATAAAGGAGTGGCTGCATTGCTGAATTCTCTTCCCGATAGCTAAACGAGGGTCTGTGCATCTGCCAGATTCTATGCACAGATTGATCAGGCATTTTTGTATTTAAACTTCGACGTGTTGTACAAAAGACATGATCGACATATTGTACAACAAACTTATTTGTGGGCTATTACAAACCTAAGCACGACACAGTCTAAATAGAGATTTAATTGGCGTAACACATGCGTAGACCGTCATTTGTTTATTTTTAGCTCTGGGGAAGATACTTCCAGTGGTGCTGGACGGGGAGGAACAGGGCAATTAACTTCGGTCGCGCAGCCTCATCCAAACTTTAAAAGCATAGCTTATAGCCACAGACCTTCACAGTTTGACTCTTTCCAAATATAATAAGGAATTATATGAATGAAGTATTGTTGTAAGTCGTATAACTGTACCTCAGTGTCTTGATTTCACAGTGTGGGTCCTCCAATAAAGCAGAGAGCAGCTTCACTTCTGAGTCTCCTAGGAAATTGTTACTCAGGTCCAGATGTCTCAGGTGTGAGGGGTTTGACCTCAGAGCTGAAACTAGGGAACAGCAACCGTCCCCCAGGATACTACAGAATGACAGCCTGCACAAAGGAAGGGAAAAGGCCTTCACTCCATCTTGATACCAGCTGTGACAGTAACTTTAGCTAAAAATCAAAATCTCTTTCCTGTTGAGTTACAAATTGTTACAAAAAGACTAACCTCAATTCCAATAGTTCACAACCTGGATGCTCTAGTGCAGCAGAGAGCAGCTTTGCTCCCGTGCCTCCTGCTTTATTGCTGCTCAGGTCCAGCTGTCTCAGGTGTGAAGGGTTGGACTTCAGAGCAGAGGCTAGGGAAGAAAAGCCTTCCTCTGTGACTCCACAGCTCTCAAGCCTTCAGATAAGAGAGGGATGTTTTTTCTGTCAGTATCTCAACTATCTGAAACTCAGAGGGTGTCTCCAGGAACAAGATTTAACACTATTCTATATCAGCACTTGCCTCAGTGTCTCCAGATTACAAAGTGGATTCCCCAGTGCAGCAGAAAGATTGGCCACTCCTGCATCCTGCAGGTTATGATTGTAGCTCAAGTCCAGTTCCCTCAGGTGTGAGGGGTTTGACCTCAGAGCTGAAGCCAGAGAAGCACAGCCTTTCTCTTCGACTTTACAGTTTGACAGCCTGCAGAGAAGTAGAAAAGAGTTTCACTCTTTCAGCATACATACCGAAGAGCTGAGAAGCTACACAATAACTTGTTTTACTAAACATGTCTGCCACAACCAAGTTCATTGTGTTTAACTGGGCCATGTACAGAAATCACTTATAGAAAAGTTTTGAAATAAAGAGAACATCTAAGACTGACTCATTCATTCTGCTTTGTGAAATATCATCTTGTGTCATTTATTACGAGAGAATTTATGAAATACAAACAATTAAACATAATGACAATTATCACCTCAGCATTTCTAGTTTACAATTGGTGCTCCTCAGTCCAGCAGAGAGCAGCTCCAGCCCAATACTGTGCAGGTCATTGCGACTAAGATCCAACTCTCTCAGACTTGAAGAGCTTGAGCCCAGAGCTGAGGCCAGGGCTTCACAACATGTCCCAGTTAAGCTGCACTCAAACAGACTGAAAACAGAACAGTGGTGCTGTATATTTAATCAAATATTATTCTAAAGTTAACAACGTAACCTGCTGAGTGGAGAGAATACTCACCTCAGCGTCTCCAGTTTACAGTGTTGAACCTCCAGTGCAGCAGAGAGCTGCTTCACTCCTGAATCTCCTGGGTTATTGTAACTCAGATCCAGCTCTTTCAGGTGTGACGGGTTTGACCTCAGAGCTGAAGCCAGAGAAGCACAGCCTTTCTCTTGAACTTTACAGCCTGACAGCCTGCAGATAAGTAGAAAGGGTTTTACTCTTTCAGGACACACAACAAATAGCGGAGGTTACACAATCATTTGTTTTACGAGAGAGAATGAATAGTTTGGAGATAGATGTGTTACCTAAATAACAATAATATAATATAATAGTCATAATACTCACTTCAGTGTTTCCAATTTACAGAGTGGATTGCCCAGTCCAAGACAGAGCAGCTCCACCCCTGAATCAGTCAGGCCATTGTGACTCAGGTCCAGCTTTCTCAAACATGAGGTACATGATCCGAAAGATAATGCCAGATTCTCACAACATCTCCAAGTGATATTGCAAGAATTCATCCTTGGGGAAATAAGAAACATTTGAATATCCCACTCCAGTGTTTCTCAAACTTTAGTCTACAGTCCAGCCCAGGTTTGTATGTTTTGAACATGTATCTGAATCTGAGATAGAACTACCTGTCACTTGTTGAATGTTTATGGGAAGAAGAGGGAGCGAGAGACAAAAAGCAGAGTACTTACAGAGCCGTTTTAGAGGCTTTGATCACTGGCAACAGCCTCATAACACCTTCGTCTGATCTGACAAATTTATTCAGCTCAAATACATCCAGCTCCTCGTCTGAGGACAACATAACAAAGGCCAGAGCAGACCAATGAGAATATGAGAGTTCAACATTCGAAACACCTCCTGACTTCAAGTAGATTTGGATTTCCTCCACCAGAGAATTGTCGTTCAGCTCATTCAGACAGTGAAACAGGTTGATGCACCTCTCTGGAGAGGGATTTTTCCTGATCCTGTCCTTAATGAAGTCGACTGTGCCCTTGTTGCTCTGTGAGCTCCCTTGTGTCAGTAGGCCTCGAATGAGTGTCTGGTTAGACTTCAGTGAGAGGCCAAGAAGGAAGCGCAGGAACAGGTCCAGGTGTCCACTCTGACTCTTTAAGGCCTTATCCACTGCGCTCTTGTAGATGTTGTCAGGACGAATTTCTTCATACAAGACAATTCCAGTCGAGGAGGATGGTAGTTGGGGTGTTATAACATCCTCATTGTTGTTTTCAAATGAAAGGAACACATACAAAGCAGCAATGAACTCCTGAAGGCTCAGATGAACAAAGCTGTAGACCACCTCCTGGTACATACACTCTTCTCTTAAGATCTGTGTGAACACTCCTGAGCACAAAGAAGCTTGTCTGATGTCAATGCCAAACTCTTTCAGATCTTTCTCATAGAAGATCAGGTTGCCTTTTTCAAGATGTTCAAAGGCCAGTTTTCCGAGTTTCATAATGATCTCTTTATCCCAGTGAAGATCTGTGTCACGGTCTTCATGATACTTCCGCATTGACTGTATTATCTGGAAGATCAGAAACTGTAAGAACATTTGTGTCAGAGTCTTGGGCAAGTCTCCACTTTCTGGTTTACTCAACAGTTTCCCTAGAACAGTGGCTGAGATCCAACAGAACACTGGTATGTGGCACATGATGTCGAGGCTCCTTGATGACTTTATATGTGCGATGATTCTTTCAGCTAGTTTCTCATCACTGACTGTCTTCATGAAGTATTTCTCCTTCTGTTCATCCCTAAACCCTCGTACCTCAGTCACCTGGTCAACACACTCAGGAGGGATCCGATTGGTAGCTGCTGGTCGTGAAGTTATCCAAAGAAGAGCAGAAGGAAGCAGATTCCCCTTTATGAGGTTTGTCAGAAGTACATCCACTGTGGTTGACTTTGTGACATTACAGCAGATCTCATTTCTGTTGAAATTCAGAGGAAGTTGACACTCATCCAACCCATCAAAGATAAACAACACTTTGATTTTTTTAAAATTGGAAAGTCCTGATTCTTTGATGTCATCGAAAAAATCATGAAGTAGGTCAATCAAACTGAGTGTCTTTTCCTTCATCAAATTCAGCTCCCGAAAAGGAATTGGAAATATGAACTGTATATCCTGATTAGCTTCTCTGTTAATCCAGTCTAGAATGAATTTCTGCACTGAGACTGTCTTTCCAATGCCAGCGACTCCCTTTGTGAGTACAGTTCTGATAGTCATGTCCTGTCTAGGTAAGGGTTTAAAGATGTCGTTGCATTTAATTGGTATCTCTTGTGTCGCTGGTCTCCTTAATACTGCCTCAATTTTCATCACCTCATGTTCTTTGTCGACCTCACCACTTCCACCCTCTGTGATGAAGAGCTCTGTGTAGATCTTATTTAGGAGTGTAGGATGTCCTTGTGTAGCTATTCCTGGAAATATTCTTTCAAATGTTCTCTTCAGGTACGATTTCAATTCTGTTTGGCACATTTCAATATTCTCATCTGAAAAACAATAACATTGGTGAATAATGCAAATAATATTTGTCAGTTTTTAACAATTCTAACACAGGACACATTTTAATCTTGTAGGAAGTCAGTCAATCAAGTGTTGATGATTGCGAAGCCAATATTTCACGTAATTTACCTTTGTCTTTAGAATGCAGAGTTGTGCTGACATGGACTGCAGAGGATTCACCTGGGATGAGAGAGCAACAGAACATTAATAGTAACCAACGCCTTCTCTTCAGTGTATTTATTATTTTTTGGTGTGGATGTAGAGAGACTCAGCATTGTTTACCATTGCCTGTAGTGTTTTAATTGATGCATAATCAACTGATCCTTACANCAGATCTCATTTCTGTTGAAATTCAGAGGAAGTTGACACTCATCCAACCCATCAAAGATAAACAACACTTTGATTTTTTTAAAATTGGAAAGTCCTGATTCTTTGATGTCATCGAAAAAATCATGAAGTAGGTCAATCAAACTGAGTGTCTTTTCCTTCATCAAATTCAGCTCCCGAAAAGGAATTGGAAATATGAACTGTATATCCTGATTAGCTTCTCTGTTAATCCAGTCTAGAATGAATTTCTGCACTGAGACTGTCTTTCCAATGCCAGCGACTCCCTTTGTGAGTACAGTTCTGATAGTCATGTCCTGTCTAGGTAAGGGTTTAAAGATGTCGTTGCATTTAATTGGTATCTCTTGTGTCGCTGGTCTCCTTAATACTGCCTCAATTTTCATCACCTCATGTTCTTTGTCGACCTCACCACTTCCACCCTCTGTGATGAAGAGCTCTGTGTAGATCTTATTTAGGAGTGTAGGATGTCCTTGTGTAGCTATTCCTGGAAATATTCTTTCAAATGTTCTCTTCAGGTACGATTTCAATTCTGTTTGGCACATTTCAATATTCTCATCTGAAAAACAATAACATTGGTGAATAATGCAAATAATATTTGTCAGTTTTTAACAATTCTAACACAGGACACATTTTAATCTTGTAGGAAGTCAGTCAATCAAGTGTTGATGATTGCGAAGCCAATATTTCACGTAATTTACCTTTGTCTTTAGAATGCAGAGTTGTGCTGACATGGACTGCAGAGGATTCACCTGGGATGAGAGAGCAACAGAACATTAATAGTAACCAACGCCTTCTCTTCAGTGTATTTATTATTTTTTGGTGTGGATGTAGAGAGACTCAGCATTGTTTACCATTGCCTGTAGTGTTTTTATTGATGCATAATCAACTGATCCTTACACATGGTAACCATTTAGCCTAAACCGCAGCAGTGACATTGCATCTGGGTTGAGCTGCGATTGAGGTACTGGCTTTGGTTTAACTCATGGGACAGCGATTTATGGGACAGTGACTTAATACATTGTATTGCTGCAGCACAAAGAGGGAGAGAGATGATCTTACCTAGATCTTGGACTAGATGAAGTTGTTGTTCCAGTAGAATCCTGTAAAAGGCTGATTTCACCTTTACCCCTCCTGACTTCAGGGCCTCATACAGCAGTCTCATTTGTTCCCGGCTGGTCCTGGTAGCATGAATATTAGAGTACACCTCCTCATGGATCAGGCACCTCTGGAGTAGGTCATCTGCTATGGGCATCACTATGGTAACCCTCTGAATGAGCTCAGCCATGTGCATATCCACAAACTGGGCATCTGGGAGTGATGTTAGATAAGAGGGAGGCAAAGTTATCAAGCCAAGTTATCACATCATCTCTGAGAATCTGCTCCTAAGTGGGTAGGACCAGGAGGGAAGCTTTAAAGATTTGAATATGTTTCACAAATATGACTTTACAAACATCTGCCAACGTCTCCATGACAGACATTGCAGGGCATCATTCCTGACAGTTTATAACAATTGTGGTATCCCAGGAGGTCTACAACGGGGGTTGGTAAATAGAGGGGAGCCATGTGCTGCGACATTGGCTCCCTCTGCTGGGAGTACACGGGCTGGGCACCCCGACACGGATGGCT
Organism: Hucho hucho; assembly: GCA_003317085.1. NCBI lineage: Eukaryota > Metazoa > Chordata > Actinopteri > Salmoniformes > Salmonidae > Hucho > Hucho hucho. The sequence goes on from QNTS01001790.1 coordinate 500,302, forward strand.
CCAAGTAGAGGTAATTAGGGGAAAGTGCCAACCAGCCGTGGAGGCCACATAAAAGGAGCACTGTGGCCATGGGGGACAACAGAGAGAGACTGACACAGAGCAGAGGCTGAGAAGAAGGGCCGAGCCAAACCGACGTGATTTCGTTGTTATGTGTATTTTATTGCCTAGTAAATTCGTGTTTGCTGACTAGAACCTCCCTGTCTTTGTGTTAATCTCTGTACACTCAACCCAATCTTTAAGGACAATCATTACTTTGATTTTGTACCTAACATGGTAGCATTTAACTGTATTTACAATGTATAGAAGTATTCTTATAGCTAACCCAAGATAGTTCATATGGGCTTTTTAAAACGGAAATCGTTGTCACGGTGTGGGGAAAAACAAGCAAGGTGGGCAGCGCCAAGCACCATCCTATTGGCATATTTTAGCATGTATTTTAGCATGTATTCCGGCGCCGGCAGAGATGGCAGCCTCGCTTCACTTTCTCAGGAAGCTATGCAGTATTTTGTTTTTTTATGTATTATTTCTTACATTGTTACCCCGGGAAATCTTAAGTTTTATTACATACAGCCGATATAAGAGCAACGTCATCTTACCAACATTACGACCAGGAATACGACTTTCCCGAAGCGGATCCTCTGTTTGGTCCACCAACTAGGACAATAGACTGGATCCCAGCCGGCGACCCAAAACAACGGCTGCGCAGGAAAAGGGGTAGACGGGGCTGTCTTCTGGTCATGCCCCATAGACGGGCACATCGCGCACCGCTCCCGAGTATACTACTTGCCAATGTCCAGTCTCTGGACAACAAGGTAGACGAAATCCGAGCAAGGATTGCCTTCCAGAGAGACATCAGCGACTGCAACGTACTTTGCTTCACGAAAACATGGCTCACTCAGGACACGTAATCAGAGTCGGTACAGCCACATGGTTTCTCCACGCATCGCGCCGACAGAAACAAACATCTATCTGGTAAGAAGAAGGGCGGGGGTGTGTGTCTTATGATTAATGAGTCGTGGTGTGATTATAACAACATACAGGAACTCAAGTCCTTTTGTTCACCTGACATAGAATTCCTTACAATCAAATGCCAACCGCATTATCTACCAAGAGAATTCTCCTCTATTATAATCACAGTCGCATACATCCCCCCTCAAGCTGACACATCGACGGCACTGAAAGAACTTCATTGGACTCTATGTAAACTGGAAACCACATATCCTGAGGCTGCATTTATTGTGGTTGGGGATTTTAACAAGGCTAATCTGAAAACAAGGCTCCTTAAATTTTATCAGCATATCGAATGTGCGACCCGGGCCGGGAAAATCCTGGATCATTGTTATTCTAACTTCTGCAACGCATACAAGGCCATTCTCCGCCCTCCTTTCGGCAAGTCTGACCATTGTGGCGGAAGAATCAGAATTAGTTGAGTAACATAGATAATTCAAATGTCTTATCTTATAATATGCTTTTGTGATATACTTGATATTAGATTGTATCCCTTCGGACTCTGGTGTTGGCAGTTGCACTTTTTCCCTCAGCTGGGGCTCAGTCACCTGGGGCCCACTCCAGGTGACTGAGCCCCAGCTGAGGGAAAAAGTGCAGGCTTGTCTTTCACATGTCCCTGGTGCTATGCAGAATATCAGAAAGGGAAGAGGACAGGAGGGAACGTTGTCTTCATATGTGAATGTATCTTTACCTATTCTTAAAACCATGTGAAGGGATGGGGTGATTAATGGGGAACCAATTACTTGTCTCCACAATGTCTGTGCGCCAGTCACTCCCCCCTTTGACTTTGGGGGATGTGTGTGCTAGTGTCTGGAACCATTGTATGTCATCTTTGATGTTGCACTTATTGTGGGATAGTGTATGACCTAGAGGCTCACTCCCCTCAGTGAGCTTGTCCAGGAGTGGGGTCAAGAAGGGGTTTACTTGAGATGGGAGTATCTGGAGTTGACAATTGATTTAAGCCATTGGATGAGTTGGTGTTTCTGTGCTATGAAGTACCAGGAATGAGATCTGAACCTCGTCTTAAAAGGCCAAACTGAACATAATTTATAGCGAATGCTATCTGGTTGGGGGATACTCCTTTCTCATTTAACACCTCTCACCTTGTGACCTGTTCCAAACATCTGTGGCTTGTTATGTAGACTAGGGGGTGGATCTTGGCTATAAAAGACCTTGGTACTTTTGTGTTGGCGCTCTCAAGTTTGTGGAAGAGGAACAGGCTGGTATGACTTCCTTTAGGGAGTATCTGGGAGAACAAAGAATTCTTTGATTCTACCAGACACATGCGAGAGGCTCCTGTCCTTGAAGACAGGAGGGATAGTTAAAGAGCCACCCAAGTTTGACTTATGTTGCAAAGATTGTGATAAGGAATGAATGGGTACTGTGGGAAGACACTATTTTCTTGGAAAGGGTGGGGGAAATGGTGGGGCCTTTGTATCTTTGTATTTCAACATTGTACCATATAAAAGACTGTGTACACCTTTTAGAGCTCAGAGCTCTCCTGAATTAAACCATTTACACTTGACCATTGTATACTGGGCTTCTGTCTGTCTTATTTCAACCAGTATCTTACAAATACTGGGTAACAGACAGAGTTTGTTTAATTGAAGTTCAGTTTGTGAACATTGAGAACAAAATTTCTATAACAATAACTCTGACTTGTGTGATAAGTTTGTCTCTCCTCATTTGATAGTAAAGAAATTAACCACCACACCATGACTCCATTTTGTTGCTCCCAGCCTACAGACAGAAACTAAAACAGGAAACGCCCGTGGTCAGGTCTGTTCAACGCTGGTCCGACCAATCTGATTCCACGCTTCAAGATTACTTCGAGCACGTGGACTGGGATATGTTCCGGATAGCATCAGACAACAACATTGATGTATACGCTGATTCGGTGAGCGAGTTTATTAGCAAGTGCATCGGTGATGATGTACCCATAGCAACTATTAAAATCTTCCCCAACCAGAAACCGTGGATTGATGGCAGCATTCGCGCAAAACTGAAAGCGCGAACCACTGCTTTTAACCAGGGTAAGGCGACCGGAAACATGACTGAATACAAACAGTGTAGCTATTCCCTCCGCAAGGCAATCAAACAAGCTAAGCGTCAGTATAGAGACAAAGTAGAGTCACAATTCAACGGCTCAGACACGAGAGGAATGTGGTAGGGTCTACAGTCAATCACGGACTACAAAAAGAAAACCAGCCCCGCC
>QNTS01001791.1:7052-32956 GCA_003317085.1 Hucho hucho
TATATACAGTATATCACAAAAGTGAGTACACCCCTCACATTTTTGTAAATATTTGAGTATATCTTTTCATGTGACAACACTGAAGAAATGACACTTTGCTACAATGTAAAGTAGTGAGTGTACAGCTTGTATAACAGTGTAAATTTGCTGTCCCCTCAAAATAACTCAACACACAGCCATTAATGTCTAAACCGCTGGCAACAAAAGTGAGTACACCCCTAAGTGAAAATGTCCAAATTGGGCCCAAAGTGTCAATATTTTGTGTGGCCACCATCATTTTCCAGGACTGCCTTAACCCTCTTGGGCATGGAGTTCACCAGAGCTTCACAGGTTGCCACTGGAGTCCTCTTCCACTCCTCCATGACAACATCACGGAGCTGGTGGATGTTAGAGACCTTGCACTCCTCTAGCTTCCGTTTGAGGATGCCCCACAGATGCTCAATAGGGTTTAGGTCTGGAGACATGCTTGGCCAGTCCATCACCTTTACCCTCAGCTTCTTTAGCAAGGCAGTGGTCGTCTTGGAGGTGTGTTTGGGGTCGTTATCATGTTGGAATACTGCCCTGCGGCCCAGTCTCCGAAGGGAGGGGATCATGCTCTGCTTCAGTATGTCACAGTACATGTTGGCATTCATGGTTCCCTCAATGAACTGTAGCTCCCCAGTGCCGGCAGCACTCATGCAGCCCCAGACCATGACACTCCCACCACCATGCTTGACTGTAGGCAAGACACACTTGTCTTTGTACTCCTCACCTGGTTGCTGCCACACACACTTGACACCATCTGAACCAAATAAGTTTATCTTGGTCTCATCAGACCACAGGACATGGTTCCAGTAATCCATGTCCTTAGTCTGCTTGTCTTCAGCAAACTGTTTGCGGGCTTTCTTGTGCATCATCTTTAGAAGAGGCTTCCTTCCGGGACGACAGCCATGCAGACCAATTTGATGCAGTGTACGTCGTATGGTCTGAGCACTGACAGGCTGATCCCCCACCCCTTCAACCTCTGCAGCAATGCTGGCAGCACTCATACGTCTATTTCCCAAAGACAACCTCTGGATATGACGCTGAGCACGTGCACTCAACTTCTTTGGTCGACCATGGCGAGGCCTGTTCTGAGTGGAACCTGTCCAGTTAAACCGTTGTATGGTCTTGGCCACCGTGCTGCAGCTCAGTTTCAGGGTCTTGGCAATCTTCTTATAGCCCAGGCCATCTTTATGTAGAGCAACAATTCTTTTTTTCAGATCCTCAGCGAGTTCTTTGCCATGAGGTGCCATGTTGAACTTCCAGTGACCAGTCAGTATGAGGAAGTGTGAGAGCGATGACACCAAATTTAACACACCTGCTCCCCATTCACACCTGAGACCTTGTAACACTAACGAGTCACATGACACCGGGAAGGGAAAATGGCTAATTGGGCCCAATTTGGACATTTTCACTTAGGGGTATACTCACTTTTGTTGCCAGCGGTTTAAACATTAATGGCTGTGTGTTGAGTTATTTTGAGGGGACAGCAAATTTACACTGTTATACAAGCTGTACACTCACTACTTTACATTGTAGCAAAGTGTCCTTTCTTCAGTGTTGTCACATGAAAAGATATACTCAAATATTTACAAAAATGTGAGGGGTGTACTCACTTCTGTGATATACTGTAAATAAAAAATGCATGGTGTTAAGTAGAGCTGAGGGGTAGAACAAAAAAACTACAAGATAACTAATGTAAAATATACTGTGTTTGTAGAATGTATATAGGTTCAGAACTTTTGAAAGAGCACAGTAAAAAAATATTTCAAATACTGTATGGACTTCAGATATAGATTGGATGGGATTAAAAACAAAAAAAAGTATTGTAAAATTCATTGTGTCTGTATAATAAATATAGTATGTATGAGCTGGAAGAAAAAGCCTAAGTGTTATTGCCCATTAGTTTGCTTCAATTAGGGGAGAGGTGGTATAGTTAGGGGGAAATAAGGAATCATGTAGTAACCACAAAAGTGTTAAACAAATCTCAAAATATATTTTATATTTGAGATTCTTCAAAGTAGCCACCCTTTGACTTGATGACAGCTTTGCACACTCTTGGCATTCTCTCAACCAGCTTTACCTGGAATGCTTTTCCAACAGTCTTGAAGACATTCCCACATATGCTGAGCACTTGTTGGCTGCTTTTCCTTCACTCTGCGGTCCAACTCATCCCAAACCATCTCAATTGGGTTGAGGCCGTGTGATTGTGGAGGCCAGGTCATCTGATGCAAAGAGCCTGGAGGTGTGTTGGGTCATTGTCCTGTTGAAAACCAATTTATAGTCCCACTAAGCGCAAACCAGATGAGATGGCGTATCACTGCAGAATGCTGTGGTAGCCATGCAGTTTAAGTGTGCCTTGACTTCTAATTAAATCACAGACAGTGTCACCAGCAAAGCACTCCCACACCATCACACCTGCTCCTCCATAATTCACGGTGGGAACTACACATTGCAGAGATCATCCGTTCACCGACTCTACGTCTCACAAAGACACGGCGGTGGAACCAAAAATCTCAAATTTTGACTCAAAAGACCAAATGACAGATTTGTACCAGTCTAATGTCCATTGCTTGTGTTTCTTGGCCCAAGCAAGTGTCTTCTTAATGGTGTCCTTTAGTTATGGTTTCTTTGCAGCAATTCGACCGTGAGGACCTGATTCACGCAGGCTGGTAACTAATGAACTTACCCTCTGCAGCAGAGGTAACTCTGGGTCTTCCTTTCCTGTGGTGGTCCTCATGAGAGCCAGTTTCATCATAGCACTTGGTGGTTTTTGTGACTGCACTTGAAGAAACATTCAAAGTTCTTGAAGTGTTCCGCATTGACTGACCTTCATGTCTTAAATTATTGATGAACTGTCATTTCTCTTAGCTTATTTGAGCTGTTCTTGCCATAATATGGACTTTGCCTTTTACCAAATAGGGCTATATTCTGTATACCAACCCTACCTTGTCACAACACAACTGATTGGCTTATTCTAAAATGATTTAAAAAAAAATCCTGATCAATCTACACACAATACCCCATAACGACAAAGCAGAAACAGGTTTAGAAATGTTTGCTTATATAATTATATAAAAACACACGCACTGTTCAAAAGTTTGGGATCACTTAGAAATGTTCTTCTTTTTGAAACAATAGAAAGGTTTTTGTCCATGAAAATAAAATAAAATAGATCAAAAATACAGTGTAGACATTGTTAATGTTGTAAATGACTATTGTAGCTGGCGGCTGATTTTTTTTAAAATGGAATATCTACATAGGCGCACAGAGGACCATTATCAGCAACCATTACTCCTGTGTTCCAATGGCACGTTGTGTTAACTAATCCAAGTTTATCATTTTAAAAAGCTAATGGATCATTAGAAAACCCTTTTGCAATTATGTTAGCACAGCTGAAAACTGTTGTCCTGATTAAATAAGAAATAAAACTGGCCTTCTTTAGACAAGTTGAGTATCTGGAGCATCAGCATAGTGATGGTTGCTGATAATGGGCCTCTGTACGTCTATGTAGATATTCATATATATTTTTTTAATCAGCCGTTTCCAGCTAGTCCTTTACAACATTAACAATGTCTACGCTGTATTTCTGATCAATTTGTTATTTAAATGGACCAAACATTCTTTTAGCTTTTCTTTAAAAAACAAGAACATTTTTGAACGGTAGTGTATATCACTTTTACATAAGTATTCAGACCCTTTACTCAGTACTTTGTTGAAGCACCTTTGGCAGCGATTACAGCCTTGAGTCTTCTTGGGTATGACGCTAGAAGCATGGTAATTATTCTTCCATTATTCTCTGTAGATCCTCTCAAGCTCTGTCAGGTTGGATGGGGAGCAATGCTGCACAGCTATTTTCAGGTCTCTCCAGAAATTGTATATTGGGTTCAAGTCCAAGCTCTGGCTGGGCCACTCAAGGACATTCAGAGACTTGTCCCGAAGCCACTACTGCATTGTCTTGGCTGTGTGCTTAGGGTTGTTGTCCTGTTGGAAGGTGAACCTTCACCCCAGTCTGAGGTCCTGAGTTCTCTGGAGTAGGTTTTTATCAAGGATCTCTGTAATTTGCCTTTTACCCCGACTAGTCTCCCAGTCCCTGCCGCTGAAAATCATCCTCACAGCACAGCTGCCACCACGCTTCACTGTAGGGATGGTGCCAGGTTTCCTCCAGACATGATGCTTGGCATTCAGGCCAAAGATTTGATCTTGGTTTCATCAGTCTAGAGAATCTTGTTTCTCATGGTCTGAGAGTGCTTTAGGTGCCTTTTGGAAAACTCCAAGCAGGCTGTCATGTGCCTTTTACTAAGGAGTGGCTTCCGTCTGGCCACTCCACCATAAAGGCTTGATTGGTAGAGTGCTGCAGAGATGGTTGTCTTTCTGGAAGGTTCTCCCATCTCCGCAGAGGAACTCTGGTGCGCTGTCAGAGTGACCATTGGGTTCTTGGTCACCTCCCTCACCAAGGCCCTTCTCCCCTGATTGCTCAGTTCTAGGAAGAGTCTTGGTGGTTCCAAACTTCTTCCATTTAAGAATAATGGAGGTCACTGTGTTCTTGGGGACCTTCAATGCTGCAAACATTTTTTGGTACCCTTCCCCAGATCTGTGCCTCAACACAATCCTGTCTTGGAGCTCTAAAGACAGTTCCTTCGACCTCATGGCTTGGGTTTGCTCTGACATGCACTGTCAACTGTGGGACCTTATATAGACAGGTGTGTGCCTTTCCAAATCATGTCCAATCATTTGAATTTACCACAGGTGGACTCCAATCAAGTTGTAGAAACATCTTAAAGATGATCAATGGAAACAGGATGCACCTGAGCTCAATTTCGAATCTCATAGCAACGGGTCTGTGTTTTTTATTTTTAATACATTTGCAAACATTTCTAAAAACCTGTTCTTGCTTTGTCATTATGGGGTACACAAAAATATATGGGGGATTGGATATGATGCAGACAATAAAATTGCTATAAGCTACAATATATCTGTAATATTAATCTACCCCACAAGAAAATCATCATAATAAAAAAAGGCTTGGTGGATCTCTTTTCCAAAGTTCTTGTTGCACAAAATGAGCCTTTGGCAGAGGAGCATTTTCGATGACTAAAAGCTAGAAGCCTTAGTTGATACATACATTTTTGGACTTATAAATGAATGATACAGTATATACCCATTTATTCTTGAAGAACATAACTTAGATGCCTCATTTGCTTAGTTCAAATGTCGTACCCCATCAGAACCCAAACTATATGCTAGTTTTACACCAATGTTTGTGAACAATGTAAGTGTAAGCAAACACTGTATAGCCTCAAAACATGGTTATCACTATACATTTGATATAATGGATGGTCAGTCCTTGCATCCATAGCCCTATGAAATTTCTCTATCCCCATCCCTTAGCTTTTTAGCAAAACAAGGACTGGGAGAAGGCTTTCTTATTGTTTCAATGAAGGATTCTAGCTTTAAGTCCCCTTGCACAAACACAGAGGAATAGTCAGTGAAGCAGCAAAGTCATTGGCAATTCTTGTCAGGTCTCTAGTGAGCATTGTTTAGTGCTGCAGAGGGGAGATAGGAAAATAGTGCCCCAAACGGATACAGAATAATTATATTCTCTCTCTCTCTTTATTGTTAGTTGTCCTTGTTCTCCGGGATTATACACATTCAGTAGTGTTTTTTCAGTTTCTTCAATTTTTCCTATGATCAGTAGAGTGCTCAGGGGAACTGGAGAGTGGCAGCGTTTGTTTATAAAGCATCACAGACTACCAAGAGGTTAAAGGGGTTTTGTCCACATCAATAGCTGGGATGGAACAGCTTTTTATGTAAGCCACTGCACCCTACAGAAAGAAACTCCAGACACAAGCCTTCTGATTGCATTGCATTGCAAGTGCTCACACTTCAGAGCCATACTGAACAAGTATGCCTCCCTCCACGAGGACTTGGCTTGTTAAATACCCTCCCTCATGCTAATGGCTGTCTGAAATGGCTCGCTGAAGATTGGGTGATAGTGAATCAGTAACTCCAAGAGGCGCATCTAGTGGAGTTTGACAAAAACACACATGGCCCATTTTCATAATGCTGATTTAGTTTCAGGTCCCCCGTCCATGTAATTACATTCATTGATTATCACCTCAAAGGAAAAACTGATCCTATATCAGCAGCCCTACTTTGAGACACTTTGTGAATATGGGCCATTCTGTGCACGGTATATAGTTCACCTTGAAGAGAAGACATTTCAGCACCATGTACAGGTCCACCCTGTAGTCATCAGTATAATCCTTTATGACATAGAGTATGTATAATGAGCCCTAAAAGCATGTCATATATTATGCAGTGTTAATTTCGGCGGCTATTTTAGATTTAGTTTTAGGCTTAAAATACATTTTAGTTTTAGTCACATTTTAGTCATTTCAGCCTTCATTAGTTTGAGTTATCAGTCTACTAAAACTCTGGACAATTCATCTAGTTTGAGTCACAGCCATTAAAGTCACATGACAGTCCATGCATTTTTTTTCTATTAAATAATGAATATTTAGGCTACCTCTAACTTCCATCATGTGCATATTCAGATAGCCTTGTCCAAGTAGGCCTTTTATCCTTAATTTAGCATCCAGAGCGAATTACAGTTAGTGCATTCATCTTAAAATAGCAAGGTGGGACAACATCACAGTCATAGTAAGTCCTCAATAAAGTAGGTATCAGCAATCTCAGAGCTAGTAAGGGTTGAAGAAAAGTCAAGTGCGAGTGTTCATTCACAAAAGGCTTTTGGGAAGCTGGTTCCACCATTGGGGTGCCAGGACGGAGAAGAGCTTCGACTGGGCTGAGTGGGAGATGCCCTCCCATAGTGCTAAGAGACCAGAGGTGGCTCGGGTTTAGGGTTTGGGGTTTGAGCATAGCTTGAAGGTAGGGAGGGGCTGTTCCTCTTGCTGCATAGGCAAGTACCATAGTCTTGTAGTGGATGTGAGCTTTGACTGGAAGCCAGTGGAGTGTGCAGAGGAGCAGGGTGATATGGGAGAACTTGGGAAGGTTGAACAGCAGGCAGGCTGCAGCGTTCTGGATAAATTGTAGGGGTTTGATGGCACAAGCGGGGAGCCCAACCAACAGCGAGTTGCAGTAGTCCACATGGGATTAGTGCCTGGATTAGGACCTGCGCCGCTTCCTGTGTGAGGTAGGTTCAAATTCTACGGATGTTGTAGAACATCAACTTGCAGGAGTGAGTCACTGCTTTGATGTTTGCAGAGAACAATAGGGTGTTTTCCAGGGTCAGGCCAAGGTACTTTGCACTCTGGGAGGGAGACACCGTGGAGTTGCAACCGTGATGGATAGGTCTTTGAGCGGGCAGGCTTTACCGGGAGGAAGAGCAGCTCTGTCTTGTCGAGGTTGAGGTGGTAGGCTGACATCCAAGCTGAGATATCTGCCAGACAAGCAGAGATGTGTGTCGCCACCTGGGTGTCAGAAGGGGGAAGGAGAAAAGTGGCTTAGTGTCACCCGCATTCTATGATAGGAGAGACCATGTGAGGATATGACGTAGCTGAGTGACTTGGTGTAGAGAGAGAAGAGGGCCTAGAATCGAGCCCTGGGGGACACCTGTTGTGAGAGTACGTGGTACAAACACCTGGTGGGCGATAGATAACAACAATGTTAAGTTTGAGTAGACAAGTGACAGTGACAGCATGGAAATCAAATGAGGAGATGGACAGGTGAGAGGGAAAAAATTTAATATCTCCACTTAAGAGAAATTAGTAGCCCTGTGCCACCTCCGCAATGACCAGACGCTGTCTGACAATGAGCAAAAACATAGTCAGCTGAAGAGAGAGCAGCTGGAGAAGCAGTGTTTTCTGGGGTGATCCATGTCTCCGTCAGGGCCCAAAAGTCAAGGGACTAAATGGCAGCATAGGCTGAGATTAATTTAGCATTCTTGACCACAGATCGGCAGTTCCAAACGCTGCCAGAGACCAGGAATTCCACATGGATTGTGCATGCAGGGTACACTAAATTAGAAGGGTTGCAGCCAAGGGGTGGGGAGCTGTCTGTAAAGTCTACAAGTAGAGGAGTGAACTGAGATCAAAAACAAAGACAGTTGCAAAACCTACAAAAGAGCAAAATGAGATGATCTGAAAATCACTAGGTAAGATACTCAAGTGAGAGAGTGGTGTGGAGCCTTTCTCTCTTTCCTTCCTCAAATAACTGCAGAACCATCTTTGTTTCGGTGACGGTCTTAGTTTTGTGACACTACCACCGCTGAGAAAACAGAGGAGACTGAAGTACAAATACTAATTGCTAATTGCCTTGCAAAGGTGAAGAGCACACCTCCCGGTACTAATTTCTGATTTCCTAGGAGAGGAGAAACCACTCCCTCTCCAATAAAGCCACTGATTATGAAAACAACAAGTCACAAATTGCCCTGTCCCTTAATCCTGGTTGACGTGTCAACAATCATCTGCAAGTTAATAGCAGTCAGCAGTTCACACACCAAGTAGGCTATTGGGAAGGCAGGCAGAACTTAAAGCAGATTCCCTTGTATGCCTTAGCTGGCAACATTGATATTATGGTAAATTGTAACCAATGCCAACCATAATTAACCATATAGGCCATAATAAAGCCTTGGCTACAGGTTAAACAATTTACTGCTCTGATTTTCTCCATCATAACCATCATGGAGGGGTAAATAATAAGGGTGTCCTTGAAAAGGGGAGAATTGAATTTAAGCTTTCCAAAAATCCCAGAAGTATTAATGTACTCCTAATATTCAACAAATAACATTTGTTTTTCCCATAGGAAAAAAGCAACCACAACTAGCATTTGCGGACCGTGGCGCCAGAGTGGCAACACAGATGAATGAATAGCAGAACACATGGGAAAATAGAGCTTCCAATGTGCTCAAAGCAAAAATAGCCTATTTGAAAGAAAGAGAGAGTAAACATTATTGTTTCAGGTTGAGGTTAGTTACACGTGAAGTGTCTTGGCTTCGCATCAGTTCAAAAGACTGACGAATGACTCACATGACAGCCTGAGAGCAGTGTGGGAGCCGGGCAGAATCAGATCACGAAACTGAAAGATATCAATTCTGCAAATGAGAGGATTTCATGAAATATTCTGCATGCATGCATACTTATGATTGGACAAAGCAAATGTTATCGTCATAGTTTTAGTCAGGAAAAATAGGTTGTTGACAAGATTTTTTTGTCATAGTTATTGTTGACAAAATTAACACTGATACAATGAAAAGTATACATTGTATCCAGTGGTTTAGTAAAACTCCTCGACTTTGTCGTTGTAAATCACAACAGTATCAAGTAAGCTGAAGAAAGGACCCTCACTTGGAAAATCACAATGTTTTGCACATGTAAAAAAAAATCACATGTGAAACCATGTGGTTTTGGAACACTTCACATGTGATGATATTTCATATGAAGTTTCACATGTGGATATTTTCACAGGCGATGCCCTGCAAACAAAAGTTAGTTGTTAGGATGTGTCAAGAACCTAACACCGCCACAGTGTTTTCAACTTACATATTGGACGCACTTTACATACATGATTTAACTTTGTTTATTTATTTATACAGTAGCTATTATTCAACGTGTCCTCACCTAGATTTGAACTCACAACCTCTTCGTTCACTGCCTTCCGATCTTCCTGCTATGCCACCATATCTGTGTCAATAACTGATTTCACCTGTATTCCTACACTTTGGACTTTGTTAAAAATACACTCAAGAAAAACTATTATAATATCATAGTGATTCAGGATTAACATTGAAAACATAATAGCATGCCCCACCAACATTAGACAACTATACAGAAAACCCTCAAATTGCTGAAACAGGTAAATTAAATCAAAGTCAGATTAACTGATAACTAAAATAGCAGTGCAGATGACACTCTTTTGCTATGTGCAGAGATGTATTGTAGGTATTGAATCTGTAAGGGAGTTCTGAAAAAGCTACAGACTTTGTGGCACAGCAAAACATTTGCAGTTTCACATGTGAAACTTGATTGGATGTGAAATAAATAAGCCCAGCTTTGTGCTGGGCCTTTAAGTGCCTGTCCTTATGCCCAGGCTTTTCACCACTCCTTCTCACAGACAACAATTCCAGAGTGAAGCTGATGGAATTAGCGATAGCAATCAACACTAGCTTCTTCAGTCAAGCCAGCGTGTGGGTGTATTTTTTTCTCCCCTTTTATTTATTGCAGCCTCATGTCATTCTGGCAGTTTGATTGTGAATGATATTGGACACCGGGTGAGTCAATGGCCAGCGCATGTGATTGCTGTCATGCCAGGAAACTTGCCAGTGTGCCAGCCAGAGACCATCAAAGAGTCAGGAAGAAAGCCAGAATGCAGCAGTCACTGACAACATCAGTGGATAGCCTCAATGGATAGCCGGGCCTGTTTTGTTGCCTCATCACGAATAACACAGTGAAGTGAAACATCATTGGCCTGGCTTGATTGATTCATAATTTTTCTCTCCAACACCCCCTTTCCCTCCATCTTTTTATTTTTGTTGTTCCCCTGTCTCTCTCCAATGCGTCAGGACGATGCTATCTGCCAAACTGGTAGTCATATCCTTCTACTCCACCCTGTGCCGTGACACTTGTTTACTCTTGAGGATGAGGCATGTGATGAAAGCCAGCTTCCTCTGAGAAAATAGGCTTTCGACAGTCACCTCGTTCCCCTCCCTCAGGATGATAAATGTAGCGTAATCTCTAACACTGCGACTAGCTCTCTTTGTTAGCACTAACATGGGTGGCTTGACAAGTTGCTCCTCTGATCTAAAGTAGGGGGTTATAGCTCTGAGAAATATTAATGTTTTTGTGCTGTCTTATCAGTTGAAGAGCTGTGTCAACATGACAGAGGAGGCTCAGGCCCTTGGCAATGTGAGGTAGTGGGTCAGTGATTTGTCTAGCCTCATGATGTGATTTGGTTATGCTGTCTGTTGTTATCCCACACATATGGAACATCTATTCTTCCTCTATGTGTCATGTTAAATCGCTCATTTGAGTGACTGATTCTTCATTTTGATTTCACTATTCCCACTGTTGTTTTTGAATTGTTGTGTGAATGAGAGACTGGAATTAGTTGCACGTTGCTGGAGCCCATTCCCATTCCCTTAACCTATGGCTATTGGCTTAACAAGCTGATCTTTACATTAATGGAGTTCTCAGGTGATGCGCTCCTCTCTACTTTATATGGCCTAACTATTGAAAGGTATGTCAATACAACAGGAACAGTCCTTTTGACTGAGTGTACTTTGACATAATCGATCATCTCTAGGCAGCCTACAAAGAATGTCCCATAAAAACGGCACATACAACCCTTACCTTGCCAACATACTGGTTGTCATTCCCTGTGTACTCCTCTAGAAGAAAGAATTGATTCCACATCCATCCTCGTTTGGAGCGCTGGAGTATCTTTCCATCATCATCCGATGATGTTCCCAACAGACTCACAGTATTTCCAGGTGCCATGGGCAGGGCAGTGATTGGCCGCAGAATGGAGACCATGAATAGAATCAGGAAGTGATTGGTTATCATGGTATCCAATCACGTGGGGAAGGAGTTCTGTATGACTAATGTGTTATGGTAATGAGCTTCTGGTAGGATGCACGCTGGAATGCAACCCCACCAAATCATGCATTGTAGTCCTTTTCCCTTTGATAGCCTATTGATCCCTGTGAAGAAGAAAAACAAGGATGAATCAGAGAGGTAACACAACAATGATATTGAATTCAGGTAGACATAATTTGTTTCAATATCCGCCCAAAGGTAATATCGCCTGCCTGTGTCCAATATTAAGAGAAAATTGGCTTCAAAGGTGTTTAGTGTTGCCAGTACTGTAATTGCTATTGTTTTTCTCCATAGATAAAGAATTATGAATTATATGCTCTGCAAGATGGAATTAGAAATTTCCTTAAATGCGTTCATTGAATCTTAGTAAAGGAATTCTAGTTTCAACTGGTGTCTCAAACAGTCTGCCATCGTATCTAGAATTAGCTGTGATAAGCTAGCTCAAACCTGCTAGTTTCAAACTGCTAGTTCCAGTAAAAAAACATGTGACAGTAGTTTTAGTTCATGCAAAAATAAGTTACTGACTCATTCCTACATACAACTGTTTAGCTGGCTAGCTAGCTAGATGACGTGAACTTTCTGTTTAATTCATAGTTTTTTTTTGCTAGCTAGGTATTAGCTGGCTAGCTAGTTTGATTAAACAATTGTGAAATGACAACACGTGTATCCTTTCTGGAAACAAAAGGTAGTGATAAAGTAAATGAAAATACAGCCAGCTAGAATTAAATGAAAGGAAGCTAGCTAGCTTGCTAGCTACTTAGCTACGTATATAACTAAACCAAGGTTTTCCTAGCCTGCTTCATATTCAGCTTAAGCTAGCCATCTTCCTGTGTATTGATGAAATTGTGACTGACCACTAACGAAGCTATATCTATGAGTATGTGTTCCATAAGAAAACAGTTTACCATGTGCAGAGCTGTGGTGTAGTCATAACACTCCCTGGCACAAATCGCATATGATTATCTATTGGGTACCGGGGTTCAATCTCAGCATCCACCCTCTTTAGTATTTAATTTTTTGATCTCATTAGCTTAATTATTTGATTTGCATTCATTGGATAATATTCATTTACATGTGGCGGTGCTTCAGTTCCATCAATGGAAACTATAATACTAATTTGTTCACAGACAAAAACAGGGTCCTTTGTTTGTTCAAATCTAATGCCTTCATTGACATTAGGGTTCTTTTTTCAGATTGTTGAACAAAAGTGGTGGAATTATAAAATCTGGTCCTTGTTTGTTCACAGTCCCTCGTTAGATACACAATGAATGCTTGTCAGTATGGCACTGGCACTATGGCCTTTCCACCAGCCTCCCATTAAATGGGCTCTTTTAGAAAAGGAGGACAAGATTTATTAGGATTAACTTCCCAAAGACCATAAATGATGTATGAATCCCCAAATTACCTATCAAGTCAGGCCCTGATGGGGACTTTACTTCGTCTAGGTACTCTATAGAACATGCCATGAAGCCAGTAATACAGTACCTTTAGAAGTCACTGCCAGAAAGCCAATTATTCTCATCAAGCATGGGATACTTTTTTTATATATACATTTATGTGTGTGTACTATATATATAAATGGGGGGGAGCAGGTAGGTGGAGCCCATTTAGTGAGAGGCTGGTGGAAAGGCCTTCATTGTGTATCTAATTGTGTATATAGGGGGACCATGAACAAATAAGGACCGATTTTATAATTCAACCACTTTTGTTCAACAATCTGAAAAAATAACCCTAATATCAATGAAGGCGTTAGATTTGAATGAACAAAGGACCCTGTCTTTTGTCTTTGAACAAATTAGTGTTATGTTTTTCATTGATGGAACTGAAGCACAGCCACATGTAAATGAATATTATCCCATGAATGCAAATCAAATAATTAAGCTAATGAGATCCAAAAATGAAATATTAAAGAGTCTTAAAGAGCTCTGCGGAATGTAATTCATGTCATTAGAGATTGAGCTAATGCCTGTACTGAATCAAACCATGACTCTCATACAGACAGGTTATGTCTTGTATACAAATGTTAAAAGGTTATGACAATATCAGAGAGAGACAGTTGAGATTGGGAATACTGGTACGGTCTCAGCTGTTTTCCAAGGTCAAGACTTTAACATTTTAAGCGGGTCTAGACCATTAATGGTCATTTTGAGTCAGCAAAACCACCATCTAGCAGTTTCCCAGATGTCTAACCTCGGTAAAATAGCAGAACATAAAAAAATATATAATTTCAGAAAAATTGGCAATACATGAGGACAAATTCATAATTTTCACAAAGCATGAGATCGATAACATGTATGAACCAAGAATATTTGATATCGACTGTGGTTTTCTCTCACCATACCACCAGATACAGAATGAAACCAAAGAATATTGGGGATGTCGTTGGGTGCCAGTAAACCATAAGCTGATGATGATGTACTGTTATCACTTCACTTCGTGCCCAGGGTTTACCATGAATATGACAGGCGGCAGGCGGGCGCAGCATCCCAGAAATCGGGAAACATTGGCTGGAAATTAATCTGGGATGATTCCCGTGATTGCATTTTCTAATTATCATTCAAGGCTGTCCTTGAGTTTTAATAGCATTCTGGATATTAAGCTTTGATGCACCATGCCTATTAAGCATTAGGCCAGTGTGTCTTTTTAGAATTCCTCCAAACCCTCCATTAAAGGATGAGCTGAGCAGAGTGTACTGACTGGATTTCTTGTCCAGATGCTATAGACTCCGCTCACTGAATTATCTAGACTTGATTAGTCCATTAAATGCCTACAGTGTATTAAAAAGTTGTTTATGATTAGATTAGGTGGTAGAAAGCTTGAGAGGCTTGGCATGCAAACAGACAGAGAGGCATGAAAGGATAAAATCGTTAAATATGCTCTTACAAGTTAAGTCTATGAGTAGAGCATTTAATTCATGGTTGTCCATTCTGGCAAAAGTTAGTGGAATAAACACAATTTCACACACACACACACACACACACACACACACACACACACACACACACACACACACACACACACACACACACACACACACACACACACACACACACACACACACACACACACACACACACATATACACACACACACACACACAGTTGGGAGTGTTTAGACTCCTAACAGACATGGTCAGTGGAATTGCGCTCGCCCTTTATACTGTATGAGTATCCTGGATGCATTTCTCCTGAAATCCAAAAACCTGCCTGCAACAGCAGCCTTAATAGGGAATACATAACCACTTGGAGCCCAGCTCGGTCCATTCCATTTTACTATAGAATGCTCCCTTTGTAATAAAGTGGACACTGATGATCACATCTCCCTCTGCAATAATCAAACTTAAATCACATACATACTGTATCTTGCTTTGCCATCAACAAACTCACTGAAGGGCACTAAGGGATACCTTACGGACCACCAGTGGTCTACGACCCATAATTTGAGAATGTCGTGCTTATGACATTACGTCATTCAAAAAAAATATGATCAAATAAAACATACTCTATATTTGGTTCATATGATGTCCCTGTGGATGGATCTATCTTGAAAAGACAGAGAGATGGTTTGAATACATATTTGACAAAACCAAAACATGGTACTTCTTGAAAATCTAAACATTTTAGAAAAAGGCAGTTGTGGTCTATTGAGGTCAAGGGATATTTATAATAACTATTAATGGCTGTTTTGGGATTGACAGATTGAGTGGCTCTTGCCTACTGATTGCACACTCACAGACCACCACAGAGCGGTGATGCAGCTGTGAAAAAGCAGCAGACCTGTAAAAGTGCCCACTTGGTGGAGCCCTAGACCTTTCCAACATCGCTAGCATTCCGCTGCCGGCTGCAGTCTTTGGCAAGGCTTGACAGCCCTTTATAGACGCTCTAAAATCTGCAGCAATTTTGAAATGCTCTCTTCACTTTGTAACTTGAAAACTGGTCCAAAAGGGGGTAGACTTCTTAAATATGTGAGGCCATAAACAGACAATATCATTCCCATTGAACAAATCCTCACTGTAGATAGTTATAGTTAGAGCTGTAATTTTGAGCCGAATGTGACACAATAATTATAATATCTTTCAAAGTTTATTTTGCAGTCTATTTATGAGTTTATTGATCATATTTTAAATGATGTGTTTTGGATGAGCCCCACTACACAAAATTCACTTTGTTACAGGATCCAAGCAATTTCGAACAATGACAACCCACATAATATATATATTTTTTTTTTGCGATTTATATCCAACATGTTAATTTAGAGATCGTCCGTTATGTTTACATTTCAGGCTGTTGAAAGATTTGGTTTAGCATTTGTATGAGAGCCATGCAGTGTGTGTGTGTGGGAGGGCAGGGATTTGCTATTACTCATTCCAACACCGAAAGGCCAGTACATATCTGACAATAATTTAGGGAACATGTTAGTGGTTAATTTGTGTTAAACACTAATGGCATTACACAAACGACCCAGTACAAATGCACCCTTATAAATCACCTGTGTGACTATAAAGCTGTCTCTACCAAGCCCCACAAAACACAGCAGCAGAGAGAACGAGGAAGAGGGAGAGAGAGAGAAAAGAGAGGGAGAGAGAGACAGAAGGAGAGAGAAGTGCGTTCTTCGCTTCAGGGTACACACAACATCCTAACATACTCGTTAAGTGCAGTGCTCAAAGCCCCATGATCAACCCCTTCACCCTTCCATGCATTTGAGCTGAGATAGGATCAGTAGTACATTGCCTCACCATCAATTCTGCTCACACTTAATTACAGGGAACGTTTTGCCATCTCTACCACACAAACACACACACACAAATCCCTCTGGCAGCTGACATAAGTCTGAATATCACTTAGCTTATTGGTGAAAGACCGTTCATTAAAAACATCTAATCAGAGTGATACACTGGAGGAAGTAAACTTCCATTAGCGTTCACATCTGTAAATCCACTGCATGCGCAAACACAATGCCAGTCTTATTTTGTTTAGGAAAAGTATATGAATATATGTAGCTACTGACCTTCACATCTGTAAATCCGTCACACGAGCACTGTGTCCATCCGATTTTGTTTAAGAAAAGTATCTGAATGCATGTAGCTACTGTCCTTCTTCTAGCACTTTCTATTTTGGAGTTTCCTAAGACTGCAGTGGTTTTACAGAGATGGAGAAGAAAGTTGACCCCAGAGATTTGGTAGGACTAAAACTTCATAAAATGTTCAACACAGGGGTTCCAGATATCAACACCTTGATTATTTGTTATTTGTAGCATGGCAGGTGTCCAAAGTAAAGAATACTGCACGTTAACAACATGCATTGATTTAATTATTTACCTGTTCGCAACAATCCAGCACCGATCTATTGCAGGTGGGTTATTTCACCCCACCATCCAGAAAAGTGAGGCAAAATATCCTTTAAAACAGAGAACAGAAAATCAGAAACCTTACCTTTTGTATTTACAGCTTAGTAGTGTCCATCTGTGTTTCTGAGTGTCATGTTACTGTGTCCCTACTCCTCACGTAGCAGTGCTTAGGAGGTGGTGCTTATTCTGAATCCTCTCGGCTGCACTTACATTCCAAGACTGACAACAGTGCTGCGAGAGCTAGTGTGAGCGTAAGTGTCTGTTCAGCCTGCTACTCTCCCTCTCCCTCCCTCTATTTCTCCATCCCCTGCCTCTCTTTTTTCTCTTCTCCCCCCTCCCTCTGTCTTTCCAACCTCTCTCTCCTTGCCAATCTCTCTCCCTGCCTATCGCTCTCCCTCTTTCTCTCTCTCTGCCTCTCTCTCCCCTTTCTCTCGCTGCATCACATCTTGCTGTGGATGCGGGAAGACTGAAGCGGAGAAGAAAAAAGAGAGAAAAGAAAAAGGAGCAATGGCAACAAGGGGACAAGGAAAGGAGAATGTTCATACTCCCAGCAGTTGACTATAGTAGCAGTGGGATTGAGGATGAGGAGGTTAGGAGGCTGAAGGGGGGTGGACTCCTGGCCGGCACAGAAAGATCTCCATGTGAATGCAGGGAGAATGGGAAAAAAGCAGCTATGTAGAGAGGAGGATAACACTCTCAGAGAGGGATGTTTTTCCATCTCCATCGCCGCCTGATGACTTGGCCGACCGGCCGGCAGTGAAACTTAGTGCATGCGAGCAGGAATTCTGTCCAGGCAGGCAGCACTCCGTCAAATCTTTTCATTATGTGCTTCGTCTTGGATGCATATCATAATATCTCTTCCACAATCCCTTTTGAAAGTGTTATAGCATTTTAATTTAGTTATAATATATCATCATGGTGGTGTTTGATGCTGAGAGAGAGAGAGAGAGAGAGAGAGAGAGAGAGAGAGAGAGAGAGAGAGAGAGAGACATGCCAATACATGTACCTTGAGCTGATGAACGATGTTATGGAGAAACTTTGAAATGCATGGGATGCCCCTCAGGGTTTGCAGTCAGTCCACTAGCCCTCATCCTAGCACAAGTTGTATCTCCCACTATCAGTGTGGATAGATTATTAACTCAACGTCTCTATGGGCCAAAAGGTGTGCACCTTGTTGGGAATAGGGTGCCATTTGAGATGCAGACAAATTGTACCTAATAAATAAATAAAACAATAAACTAATTAACACAGGCACTGAGGTAGCCTTACTCTGATGTGAACCAAAGTCCACATCCTTCATAATTTACAGTTGTGTCGTTTCTGCTGTCATGAGAGATATATAGGGTAACTATGTGTGTGTGTGTGTGTGTCAGTGTGTGTCTGTGTGTGTTTGTGCGTGTATGTGTGTGCCTTTGTACGTGAGTGTGTCTGCGCATGTCGTATTGATGTGTGCCCATTTGTGTGTGTGTAACAAGCCAGTGTAAAAAACAGGCTATCTTGTACATAAACAGTATATTTGTTTTAATTTTCTTGTTATTTACATCTCTGGGAGATTAATTATGTTGTTATTACTGAGTCCAAACACCTCAGTGCAAATACCTTGTAATAAATTTTTTATTTTTTAATACAATAGAATACGTATTTCATAAGGCCATAAGTGCCTAGTTTTACTCTAATACAGTGGCCAGAAAATCATCTTATTAGAATCCAGCCAGAGTCGGGATATCCAACATCTGGAGAAAATAAATCACCTGCAACCTGCATTCAAAATGACTGCAAGGGTTGGGAAGACTAAGATATGGGACTACCTTAATTAAACATTTAAACTGGTACAACAATTTCAGTAGCGGGTGCAATAAATCCAAGTTACAGATTGGAATAGTTTAGAAAAATACATGTTACTGATATTTGAGCAGCATAACATTAATGAATCAATCAATGTACATGCAAAAACATTTCAAAAAAAATACCTGCAATAGACCAAAACTCTCTCACACACACCGCCAACAAATCACTCACCTAGGTGCAGTACTTACAGTATAGCTCTAAGTACATCAGTATCTAGCTTAGTAAAAGTATTCCACTGCCTGGCAAACAGTTTTATTTTCCAATCCATGTCACTTGCCCTCTACTCTTCTACCACCTCTTGGTACAGTGTCTTCACTTACTACTATGTAGTGAGGAGTATTTGTTGCATTGAATCAAAGTTTTTTATTCCAGGGGCAGCAACAGATATCTCAAGTAAGTGCATTTCAGGGATGCTATGCCAAATTGTCCTCTACAACCCAAATGGCACCCTATTCCTTATATAGTGCATGACTTTTGACCAGAGCCCTAGGAGCCTATGTTAAAAGTAGTGCACTATAAAGGGAATTGGGTGCCATTTGGGTAGCAGACGCTGTGTCTGCTCCTATCAGCATCCTATCAGCTTGCACTCCCATTCACCTCCACATAGCTCCCTGATCCTTGTTGAAGCTGTGATCTTTCATCAGACCTCGCCAGGAGTATATGCCAGGAGGTAGTGTGTAGGGGCCAATGGCACTCTATTCCCTATTTGACCAGGACTCATAGGGTTCTGGTCAAAAGTAGTGCACTACGTAGGGAACGGGGTTCCATTTGGGACACAAAAATGGTCTGTAGAGAAAATATAGAACCACACAAAAAGCTGAGCTTTCAGTGAAATCTCTACAGACCATTGTTGGCACCCTTTTTATAGTGCACTACTATTTATGTAGGCTCATAGGGCTCTAGTCAAAAGTAGTATAGAGGAATATATAACACCGCCTTGTAATCAACATCGCAAAAGGTGTGTTCGCAGAGAAGCTTGGTTTACATAGCTAGGTAGCTACACTGTAAGACTTTTCTATAATTTCAACAGTAAAACACTGTCGAATGCACAGTAAATACCTTAAATCAGTTTTACACCATTAATGCTGTAGATTGCACTGCATCATGTGTCAAATTCTGAAAAATACTGTTATTAACTTTAATGGTAAGTCTCCTGTAAAATGTACTCTAACATACTGTATTTCTTTACAGTAATAGCTAATGCCTACTGTAGATTCAAATGATCCGTTTCAGGCACCAACTTCATGCTGTTGGATGAGACACATGAAGCTCAGACTATTTTAGTAAATATCTTCCTGAAGCTGCAGTGAAGTGGAAGAATACTTCCAGCAGCTTCTGGGTAGGTACCTTGACTTGATAATACAGTAAATAAAGTTATTGCTAGCCAACGTTGAATTACTGCATGTTTTTTTTTAGCTAGCCTGCTCTAAATTGCATGTAAATATCTTGCTGTACAACCTAGAAAAGAAATCTGGTCCGCAGCCTCTGAGTGCCATTGAGAATAAACTGAGCATAGATTCATGACCGTTCTGTATTCACCATTACTACAGACAAAATGTCTTGTTTCTAGCAGTTCAAAAGATATGATCCATATAAAAAATGGGATTGACGGGCCGCATTCTACAGACAAACCACTTCAAGGTCCGTTAAACTGACCGGTGAACCAGTGTTGTATCGAGATGCCTGCTGACCTAAGATGCTTCCACTGGGCAGCTCTATACACACACTGAATATCTCTCTCTCAGATTCCAACTACTGATTAATGTTTGGACATATAAATGCTGTAAATCTACCAAAGAATGGTCTGTTAATTGTTCACTTGAATATATGCAGTTTAAGGAACAAAATTCATGAAATATGCTGTCTAGTGCAGTCAAACAATATTCATGTATTGGCAATATCAGAGACTCACTTGGACTCTTCTTTTGAGGATGTTGAGATCTCTACATGGATACAATTTGTTCAGGAGGGACAGCAATTAGAGGGACAGTAATTTGCGAAATGTTGGATAAGGTATCTGATGAAAATAGGGAAATATATTTTTGGGGAGATTTTAGGGGAGATTTTTTTAATACAAACTGTCCAAAGAGAAAGAAAGTTTATTTCTGTTGCCAATGTATGTAACCTAACCCAAGTTATGACATTACCAACCAGAACGTTCACTAATAGGTCTGGTATTACATCATCAACTTGAATCAATCACATTTTCACTAACATGGCTGAACATTGTTCTAAAGCTGTATCAGTGGCACTAGGTAACAGTGATCATAACTTGGTTGCACTCACTAGGAAAACCTAAATACCAAAGGCTGGCCCAAAAATAATCTACCACAGGTCCTACAGAGGGTTCAATCAGGACTCATTTGTGGATGAGATTAAGAATGTGCAATGGTTAGAAGTGTATAGTAAGGGTGATCCTGAAATGTCACTAAGTTTGTTAATGAAATTATTTATGAGTATAGCTGATAAGCAAGCCCCTTTAAGAAAATGCACTGTGAGGTCAAATGGTGCCCCATGGATTGATGAGCTGAGAAATGTAATGATTCAACGTTATGATGCCAGAAAAGTAGCAGATAAATCTTGCGACCAAGCTAACAATAAGAAATCTTGTGACCAAGCTAACAATGGAAAGAAGAAGGGATTCTATCAGCACAAAATTGATGAAGTAAAGGGTGATGGGAAAAAGCTGTGGAGAACGTTGAACACTATTATGGGTAGGAATTCAAACATGTCTGCCTCTTTTGTTGAATCAGAGGGTATATTTATTACAAAACCACATGACATCGCAAACTACTTTAATTATGGACTGGTGGGTCACAGGCGACCCACTTACGACAACATCAGAAAAAATTCAGAGCGCCAAATTCAAAATACAAAATTAGTAATATTAAACATTCAGGAAAATACAAGTGTTGCACATCATTCAAAATCTTAGAATCTTGGTAATCTCACAGCTTTGTCAGATTTCAAAAAGGCTTTACGGCGAAAGCATAGCATTTGATTGTCTGAGGACAGCGCCACGCATACATATTCAATTAGCATAATAATATAACCAGCAAGGGTGTCACAAAACTCACAAATAGCGCTAAAATAAATTGCTTACCTTTGAAGATCTTCCTCTGATGGCAATCCAAAGGGTCCCAGCTACACAATAAATGGTATTTTTGTTCGATAAAGTCCCTCTTTATATCCCAAAATCTCAGTTTGTTTGGCGTGTTTGTTCAGTAATCCACTGTTCCACTCGTTCAATATACAAGATGTAGAAAATGTAAAAAAGTTACCTATAAACTTTGTCCAAACAACTCAAACAACGTTTCTAATCGATCCTCAGGTACCCTAATATGTCTATAAACGATAATATTTCAGACGGAAAATAACCTGGTCGATAGAAAAGGAAAAAAACGAAGCGCGCACTCTCTGTCACACGCGCTAAACAGCATAGTCCACCTCTGAGTCCACTTGGAAAAACTTCTCTTACTCCTTGGTTTTTCAAAAAACAAGCCTGAAACCTTGTCTAAAGACTGTTGACATCGAGTGGAAGCCATAGGAACTGCAATCTGGGAGATAAATCACTGTGAAATGAATAGCATGTCAAATGAAAAAGTATGACATCACAAAATCACATTTTCCGGATGGATTTTCCTCGGGTTTTCGCCTGCCAAATCAGTTCTGTTATACTCACAGACATTATTTTAACAGTTTTAGAAACTTCAGAGTGTTTTCTATCCAATACGATGTTGATGTACATATCCTAGTTTCTGGCCCTGAGTAACAGGCATTTTACTTTGGGCACGCCAGACTCTCCGAACCTCCGAACACTGCCACCCCTCCCTAACAGGTTATGAATATTTTACAGGCAAAGTGGACAAGTTGAGGAATGCTGTGATTCCAACTGATGGCTCCATGTCATATACCCTTATAAAAGATTGCATCATGAAGGAGAGGCAATGCAGGTTCAAATTTCATCAATTAGAAAAGGAAGAGGTAGAAAGGATGCTGTTGTCTCTTTCGGATGACAAGTCGCCTGGTATAGATAATCTAGACACCAAATTGCTTAGAGTTACAGCTAACCAAATATCTACCCCAATCTCTCATATTTTGAATAAGTGCTTGATGTATGGGGTGTGCCCAGATGTCTGGAAAGAGTCAAAGGTTATTCCACTACCTAAGGATAAAAAATCTGCATTCACTGGTCCTAATAGTCGTCCTTTCAGTTTGCTGCCTGTTAGGGAGCGGCAGCTGAGGTGTCGGTTTTGGAGAGTCTGGCGTGCCCAAAGTAAAAGGCCTGCCACTCAGGCACAGAAACTAGGATATGCACATAATTAGTACTACTGGATAGGAAACACTCTGAAGTTTTTAAAACTGTTAAAATAATGTCTGTGAGTAATACAGAACTGATAGAGCAGGCGACAACCCGACGAATTTCTGTCCAGAATTCTTTTTTTTTGTGACATTTCCTCAGTTTGATATGCTTCCTATTGAAATCCATGTAAAATAGCTCCCAGATTGCAGTACCTATGGCTTCCACTAGATGTCAACAGTCTTTAGACATAGTTTAAAGGCTTTATCATTGAACAGAACCGAATAGAAGAAGAATTAGTGAAGGGACCACGGATGTCAATAACTTTTTCTGGGCGCGAGACCATGAGCGCGCCCCGCATTTTTTTCCTTTTATATCGTTTAGGATATCATCCGTGTAAAATATAATCGTTAATATTCATAAAAGGATACCTAAGGATGCATTATAAATGATGTTTGATTTGTTTGGGAAAAGTTGATAGGTATAATTTGAACGCTTTCTCTTCACTGTACAACGGGCGACTCGACGGTGGATTTTCTGAACATAACGCACCAACCAAACAGAGATTTATGGATATAATAAATGACTTTTCCTAACAAAATAACCATGGATTCTCTTCTTTGGACACTTGGGATGCCCTCAGCAGATGTTCTTTGAAAGGTAAGTGATTTATTTTAGCTCTTATTTGGGTTTTGTGTGACCCGCGCTGGATATGAATTTATGCTAATGCATAAATATGAGAGGTGCTATCCTCAAACAATCAAACGTTGTGCTTTCGCCATTAAGCCTTTTTGAAATCTGACAACGCTGTGATATTGCCAAGAATCAGAGCTTTTGATGACTATGCAACACTTGTATATTGATGAATGTTTAAAGTAGTTTGCAATATCAGTGGGCTTTGTGATGAATGAGCCATCTGATTCAATGAAGGAAGGAGCAGAGTTGGCTTTTTTTCCCAAAATTGAAGGTGCCCCAAAGTTTTTTACTATCATTCTTTATATAATTTCTCATTGTTTCATAGTGTAGTTCCTTTCTCTTTTTATTTAGTTTAGCCACATGATTTGTTAATTTGCAGTACATTTCCCAATCAGTTGGGCTGCCAAACTTAATTGCCATACCTTTTGCCTCGTCTCACTCAACCATACAATTTTTCAATTCCTCATCAATCCAAGGGGATTTAACAGTTTTTATAGTCATTTTCTTAACGGGTGTGTTCTTATTAGTAACTGGAATATGTAGCTTCATAAATGCGTCATGTGCAGCGTCTGGTTGCTCCACATTACATACCACTAACCAGCAAATATTCTTTACATCATCAACATAAGAATCACTACAAAACTTATTGTATGACCTCTTATACACTATATTAGGCCCAGCCTTTGGAACTTTGGTTTTCCTAGATATGGCTATTATATTGTGATCACTACATCCTTTGGATTTGGATACTGCTTTAAAGCAAATTTCTGCAGAATTAGTGAAGATTTATTTCCTGTGCTGTTTGTAACTACCCTGGTAGGTTGACTGACAACCTGATCCAGGTTGCAGGCACTGGTTACAGTTCAAAGTTTTTTCCTGAGTGGGCAGCTTGATGATAGCCAGTCAATATTTAAATCACCCAGAAAATATACTTCTCTGTTGATATCACATACATTATCAAGCATTTCACACCTATTATCCAGATACTGACTGTTAGCACTTGGTGGTCTATAGCAGCTTCCCACAAAAATGGGCTTTAGGTGAGGCAGATTAACCTGTAGCCATATTACTTCAAAAGTATTTAACATTAGATCATCTCTAACCTTTACAGGAATGCGGTTCTGAATATAGACCGCAACACAGGCACCATTGGCATTTCTGTCTTTTCTGTAGATGTTATAACCATATATTGCTACCACTGTATCATTAAAGGTACTATCTAAGTGAGTTTCAGAGATAGTCAGAATATGAATGTCATCTCTTACAAGCAAGTTATTGACATCATGGACCTTGTTTCTTAGGCTGCATATGTTAATATGGGCCATTTCTATTTCTAGCACTATTGGTTTCTTGATTGTTTTTAATGCTTTACTGGGAAGCTTTTCGGAGGTAGACTTACTCATGTTATTTACATTGGAGCTGATAGTGCAGGGTGAGCTGCATAAAGTGGTCTTCCTACTATTGCACACTGCCTTTGTCACGACTTCCGCCGAAGTCGGTTCCTCTCCTTGTTCGGGCGGCATTCGGCGGTCGACGTCACCGGTCTACTAGCCATTGCCGATCCACTTTTCATTTTCCATTTGTTTTGTCTTGTTCACACACACCTGGTTTTAATTTTCATCATTACTGTTAGGTATTTAACCCTCATTTCCCCATGTCTGTGTGGGGAATTGTTTGATGCATGTCAGTTTATGCCGGGATGTATGTTTCACCCGTGCATTTTGTTGGCTAGTATTTTTGCGGATTATTGTACTTCGTACTGCCTAACTTGTTTTGGGCATTTGTTTTATTTAACGCGGTTGCGTTATGTATTCTGCCTAGTAAAGTGCTTATTCCACTCGTCTCTGCTCTCCTGCGCCTGACTTCTTCACACCAGCTACACCCACTGTTTGACAGCCTCAGTGCTAACAGTGTGACTCTGGTTCATAGGTGCATGATTACTGCTTGCAATAGCTGCAGGATAAACAGATGTATTCGGTGCATTTGGGGATACAGAAATGAACCCTTTCGTGCGTGAGTTCCAAATACAGTGGGGCAAAAAAGTATTTAGTCAGCCACCAATTGTGCAAGTTCTCTCACTTAAAAAGATGAGAGAGGCCTGTAATTTTCATCATAGGTACACTTCAACTATGACAGAC
>QNTS01001791.1:34963-59606 GCA_003317085.1 Hucho hucho
TATCCATAAATCTCCATTTGGTTCGCGCGTCATAGTCAGAAACGACAGCCTCCACTAGTCCATTGAAACGTGGCGCGAACTCGTTCATCTTATACCTATAAACTTGTCCAAGAACATTCAAACATAGTTTTAAATGTATCCTTAGGAACACTTTTACGTATATTTACTATAATAAATCAACCGGAATATAAACTGAGCTCTACAGACCGAGGGAAACACAGTGCGCGCTTGGCGAGAGTGCGCGCCCAGTCCTATAGAGTTCCAAAGAGGCACTTCCTGATTCTCTCTTCTTCTCTGTTCTAACTCATCTGAACAGCATGAAACCACTTTCTAGAGACAAAGGACATCCAGAGGAAGCGATAGGTACTGCATTCATATGCCCTTTTATGGGCATTTTCATGAGGGAGGGGTTCCAAATGAGGCACTCTGTGAAAACCACTTTCTCCAGGACAGAAATTCCTCGGGGTTTTGCCTGCCATATCCGTTCTGTTTTACTCACAGACAAATGGTTAACAGTTTTACAAAATTCAGAGTGTTTCCTATCCAATGGTACCAGATATGTGCATATCCTATTTTCTGGGCCTGAATGGGAGGCATTTTACTTTGGGCACGCCAGGCTCTCCAAAACGGTCAAGTTGTGCAGTGATCCCTAAGAAGTTAACAGTTTTACTGGATGAAAACACAGCAAGAAAACACCTAGGGCAATATGTAATAGTCGTCAATTTTATTGCAGTATTGGTGGTGGTTGGTTCAACAACAACTTGTTTTACTAGTGGAAAAAAAACTGAATATGCATAACCCATATTTAATATTCATGCAGTGACTGAACAACAACTGCATTTCCACCCCCACCTCTAAAGGCATAGTATCATGGCAGGTCACCTGTCAAGTCACCTGTCAGGTCAGTCAGTCACTTATTGCTGCAGATGTGCTCAATAGTGCTTGAGCAGATGATACTCCTCAAAGCATGGTGAAACACATAGAGGTGTATCACAAGCTAAACACAGGTATTTTGTGAACTTCCTCTGCTTACTTCTCCTGGTGCCAGACAGGCAGACTTTGCAGTGCCTCCGTGTGTGGCTACCTTGAGCAGCAGTTGGAGGGACTTTGCAGGGAAAATGCCGTGCAGTGAGGCGTAGGGGATTGTCCGCAGCAGGGCGACCCCCAGTGGATGGGCGCCGAGGAGTTTGAGGTTATAGTCAAGCACACAGTCTGGTTTGATATTTCTCTATCCTGTCAGGTGGTCCACCTTCCCTGTGGCTGACATGGTTGCTGTATGGACAGTGGAGAGGACATGGACGTCTCGTTTGTCATGCCACTTTACTGCCAGCTGTTGACCGTTCTCCTTGAACTCCACCTCCCCTCTCTGCATCTTCCGGCATCCGAACGCCGGCATCCCCTTCCTGTTCGATCTGACTGTGCCACAGACCCCTGTGCTGTTGGAGAGCAGATGCTGGAAGAGTGTGGGACTGCTGTACCAATTGTCCACGTACAAAGTGTGTCCCTTGCCGAGATGAGGAGCCAGCATGGTCATCACCATGGACCCGGACACCCCAAGCCCCTCATAATGTTTGATGTCAGTGGTGGACCCTGTGTAAACTATAATGTCCTGGAAAAATCCTGTCTTCATGTCGCACATGACAAAGAACTTGACCCCAAACCTGTGCCTTTTGGAGGGAATATATTGACGGAACGCCAGCCTATCTTTCCATAACATCAGGGACTCATCAATGCATAGTTTCCTTGTATGGCACAAAGACCCGACCAAATGCTGATGTCAGGCTGATAAGAACATTTCTTATTTTGTATAACGGGTCACTTAGGATGGCAGTAGCATTGTTGACAAAATGCAGGCATCGCAGCAGAACTAGGAAGCAGTCTTGGGAAAAGAGGGTGGCAAAGAAGGGAGTTGCAAACATAGGATCTGTGCTCCAGTATTCTCTTAGGGAGTTCTTCTTTACTATCCCCATGAGGAGGACTGTCACCAGGAAAGTATACATTTCACTAATTGTGGTTGTCACCCATTTAGCGAGTTTCCCCCTCACTCCTGGCTCTATCTAATCCTGTAGCTCCAAGGCATAGCGATTGGTCTCCTCTACTATGTTTCCCATCAGCTCTGTCAGAAACAACTTGAAGCACTCTGCCTCAGTTGGAAATGGCAAGGGGCGTAGCACTCCAGACTGGGACTCGTCAAAGCAAACAGCAGGGCCAGGAGGGGTGAAATGACTGGCGGCCTTCCAGCTACCACAGAACTCCTGCACTTTATCCACTGTCGGTCTGCCTCCATCACCACCAGCATCTTCAAAGGGACCTGGTACTTCGTCAGTGAACAAGGGAACCTCAGATTCAGGGTTCTCAATGGCTACAAGGTTGGGGGGCAGCTCCTCACTGTCAGAATCAGATTCCTGACTTTCATACTCAGACTCATTGTCAGAATTTTAAAAATCTCCAGAATTTCCACATTTGTGAGTGATCTCCTTTTGAAAGACATTGCTAATGCTAAAGCTTAGCTCACTAGCTACATACATAAACAACAACACTGAATGGCTCAGAGTGGGAGTGAGAGGTTACGTAATTGACTGCTGGCACGCAACACTTATATCAATAAATCACTATCAGAAAATGTTTTGTGTGGTAATTATTTATATATTCACTGTTTTATTCACGTTTTCAATTACAGGTGACAAATCATGCATTCCGATTCTTGCATAGATTGTAATGGGCACATATTCTGTGTGTAAAATATTCCAGCTGTGTAGCCATGTTTGTTGACATACAATGCATTCTGGGTTTCACGTAATCGTCTGTTTGACCAAAGATGTTATAGCAAAATGAGGTGAGTAAGGGTTCACTCATTTTTTGAGGACTTCCGGAAATGAATGGTGCATAAAACAGACCAAACTCATCTTGTCTTCTCTTATTATCTTTAGTTTCTGTGAGGAAAAAGAGCATGGCTGCGCGCTGAAACTATCGTTTACTTTCAACTTCTAGAAAGTGTTTTACCTAATTATTTCGGTCAATGGTGAACTCACCCGTGATGTGATTAATTATACACAGTAATTGCTATTAACTAATTCATATTGTAGTTTATGTCAGCCGAGAGTTAGAAAATATGAACACTTGTGTTGCGTCAATCTTTCCTCAGTTAGCCCTAGGACAAATGTAGCCTACATTTTTCCGGTTAGGGTGATTGTGTTATGCTGTAGCTACTTCTGTGAATGTCTGCACGTTGAATCCAAAAATAAACTGCTCACATTCTGGACAGAACTTTGTAAGGACTGTGTTTGTGTAAATAGTTTCTGAAAAAAGTGTGGCCAGCTCAATTGTTGATTGTTGTCATTCGAAACTGGCGTTCTAAATGAACATTCTAAATGAACGTTCTAATCACAAGGATGAGATCGTACGCTTCAGGGACCACTGTAGAACGATCACAGCCATGTGATGGTACATGTCAAATGGTTAAATTACTTACATTATGTTTGCCAATGCCCCTATGATCATGTACATTTTATGCAGCATATGATGCCTCATTGTCACAATGGTAGGGATTAACTGAGCTGGTCTAGGAAAATTTTCCAGTCATTGTTTCAACGCAGCCTTGAAAGGCTGGGACAGAGTCGAGGAGCCAAGATGATTTGTATGGACTCCGTCATTCCTGTAGAGTAACTGCCTGTTACTCAGGCCCAGAAGCTAGAATATGCATATAATTGGTAGTACAGGATAGAAAACACTCTGAAGTTTCTAAAACTGTTAAAATAATGTATGTGAGTATAACAGAACTGATATGGCAGGCGAAAATCATTTTTTTGAAGGTCAAAGGCCGTTCCAATGACAGCCTATTGACTATATAAAAACATTGCTCCCAGATTGCAGTACCTATGGATTCCACTAGATGTCAAGTCTTTATATAAGGTTTCATGCTTGTTTTTTGAAAAACTAACAAGTAATTGTAGTTTATCCAAGGTGTGCCTCATTAGGACAGTAGTCTTCTGGCGCGCTTGAATGAGGTGTGCGCTCTTCATTATTTATCTTCCCTATTGAACATATTAGTCTCCTTCTTAAATATTACCGTTTATTTAGATATTAGAGTACTTGAGGTTAGAAACGTTGTTTGACTTGTTTGGACAAACTTTACAGATAACTTTTTGGATTCCTTTGTCTGCATGTTGAACGAGTGGATTACTGAAATCAATGGCGCAAACTAAACAGACTTTTTGGGATATAAAGGACTTTATTGAACAAAACAACCATTCATTGTGTAGCTGGTACCCTTGGGATTGCAAACAGAGGAAGATCTTCAAAGGTAAGTGATATATTTCATCGTTATTTGTGATTTTGTTGACGCCTCTGCTGGTATGAAAAATATGTTATTGTGGGGCGCTGTCCTTAGACAATCGAATGCTATGCTTTCGCCGTAAAGCCTATTGTAAATCGGACAACGCAGCTCGATTCTAAGCTAAAGAATGATGTATGACACTTGCATTTCCATGAATGTTTAATATTCCGATTTTTTATTTGAATTTGGCGCTCTGCAATTTCACCGGATGTTGTCATAGGTGGACAGCTAGCAGTCCGCGAGCCTTAAGCAATTTTGCCACAACTTTGGAAGTATGCTTAGGGTCATTGTTCATTTGGAAGACCCATTTGCGACCAAGCTTTAACTACTTAGGGAGTGGTGGGGCGACACTACCCAAAACAACCATTGGATGTCTTCGTTGGACACTTGGAAAGCCCTCAGCAGAAGTTCTTCAAAAGGTAAGGGATTTGTTTTTGCTGTGTAATGTGTTTTGTGTGAACCGCGATGGTTTATGAATTTATGCTAATGGAAAAAATATTGGAGGTGCTACCCTCAAACAATAAAATGTAGTGCTTTCGCCGTAAAGCCTTTTTGAAATCTGACAACGCTGTGATATGGCCAAGAAGCAAAGCTTTTGATGACTATGCAACACTTGAATATTGATGAATGTTTAATAATTCAACTTTTGGATTTTGAATTTGGCGCTACTCCCTAAGAAGTTAACCAACAAGGCTCGTAATTTAACAATTTTATTTGTATTCACAGATGGCATACAATTTTGTTATTAAGGCACATGAATGTTTACATGTTCGAGAAGGCATTTCTGGTAGGAAACCTATTTTGATAAAAAAACATTTTTTATGTTCAAATGCCTAGTTTCCTGAATCGGGTCACATATAGTCTAATCAATTCATAAAATGACTAACTATGATAATTCACCTTCCTTATACCTGTAAAATACATATTTGTATATTTAGTGTTAGAGTAAATATGCATATTTTCTAAAGGTCTCTCTTGATCAAAACGTCTGCCCCCATCGCTGTGAACGACACACAGAGCTCAAGCTTGACTTCGTGAACTTGTTAGGAACTAATCTTTCATCTCATATTATTATTATTCATTTATGACAAACAGAAAGTGTTTTTGTTTAAAATCTATGAATTATTTTAGATTACTGGCTATAAATCGATTTCTTATAAAAAAAACTGTTTGAATAAGGCTTGACATTACTTTTTTTTTCTAAATATGTGACTCACCACCTGGATTCGGTCTTATGTAACAAAAACAAAGGATAGTCCCACTAAGTGCAAACCAGATGGGATGGCGTATTGCTGCAGAATCACACCTCCTCCATGCTTCAAGGTGGGAACCACAAATGCGGAGATCATCGGTTCACCTACTCTGTGTCTCACAAAGACATGGCGGTTGGAACCAAAAGTCTCAAATTTTGACTCATCAGATCAAAGGACAGATTTCAACTGGTCTAACGTCCATTGCTTGTGTTTCTTTACCCAAGCAAGTCTCTTCTTATTATTGGTGTCCTTTGGTAGTGGTTTCTTTGCAGCATTGTGACCATGAAGGCCTGATTCACACAGTCTCCTCTGAATAGTTGATGTTGAGATGTGTCTGTTACTTGATCTCTGTGAAGCATTTATTTGGGCTGCAATTTCTGATGCTGGTAACTGTAATTAACTTATCCTCTGCAGCAGAGGTAACTCTGGGTCTTCCATTCCTGTGGCAGTCCTCATGAGAGCCAGTTTCATCATAGCGCTTGATGGTTTTTGCAACTGCACTTCAAGAAACTTTCAAAGTTCTTGAAATTTTCCGTACTGACTGACCTTGTCTTAAAGTAATGATGGACTGTCATTTCTCTTTGCTTCTTTGAGCTGTTCTTGCCATAATATGGGACGAAGGTTGTGTCCCAAAGGGAACACTAGGCCATACCCTATTTCCTATATAATGCACTTTGTAGGGAATAGGGTGCCATTTAGGACACATCCCCAGTCCCTCTGCTGCATCCATGCCTTCCTACTGCTTCCTGTATTTAGTTTTTCTCATGTATTTGAGTATCCTGTGTTTTTGAAGCTTTTGTTTAAATGTAACTGCATTCTGCATAATTCAGTCTCGTGGACTGCAAGCATGAATGAAATAAATCAAATAATGTGTGGATAGGCTGTTTTCACAAGGAGGATGTGAGTTGGAAATGGTGTAGCCATGGAACAAATCGAAGCAGATTGTATATACTATAACACGTTAATGAATTCTGATGCCCTTGTTCTCATGACGATCATGACAAAAAAAGAAAAAAAATGTATCATATGAAAATTATGTGATAATGTATTTTATAATGTATTTTATGTTGACTGCATGGCTCCAAAGAGGGAAAAACTCTCATCTCCTCACGGGACCATGAGTGAAATACAGCCACAGATCTGGAAAGACATACATATGATATTGTTTCCCAAATAATTTCATGCCACATTAGGGGTAAAACCGGATATAAAATTGAATGGACACAGTGAGTCAGATGAGTATACATTCTAGCACTGATTTCCCACATCAGTGTTTCACATTAGCAATCTGTTCACTTTGTGGTATTTTGTAATATGAAATGATCACCCTCCATAACTCAGAATAAATACAAATAGTTGAGTCCTTGGCATCCCATATTTTTCAGGTAGTTAGCACTGAGAAGGTGAAGTAACTTTGCTGAAGGGTGCTGGGCTAGTGGCCTATGCAAAATCATCCTCATTGACCCCGTGTTCTCCAGTCCACAATCCCAATTCCTCATCTCCCACGATTACACTCACCTCCAGGACAAGCAAGATAAGAAAGCTGATAAAATTCTAGTCATGCTGTCTTATCGCTGCTACAATTACTGATGTATAACTTCAATATTACCTTGAAGACTACATCTGCTCAATGGCATCTATTCTCTAGTTCCATTATGTCCTCTTGCTATTTTTTTGTTGCCATCGTCATACACATCCTCCAAAATTACCCTTACATTCACATTGGACAATTTACTATATTAGCACAAGTATTTCCAGAGTGTCTTACTCCCTTACAACTACAGTCTTGGCCAAATGTTTTACGATGGCAATTTGCATATACTCCAGAATGTCATGAAGAGTGATCAGATGAATTGCAATTAATTGCAAAGTCCCTCTTTGTCATGCAAATGAACTGAATCCCCCAAAAACATTTCCACTGCATTTCAGCCCTGCCACAAAAGGACCAGCTGTCATCATGTCAGTGATTCTCTCATTAACACAGGTGTGAGCGTTGACGAGGACAAGGCTGGAGATCACTCTATCATGCTGATTGAGTTCGAATAACAGACTGGAAGCTTCAAAAGGAGGGTGGTGCTTGGAATCATTGTTCTTCCTCTGTCAACCATTGTTACCTGCAAGGAAACAAGTGCCGTCATCATTGCTTTGCACAAAAAGGGCTTCACAGGCAAGGATGTTGCTGCCAGTAAGATTGCACCTAAATCAACCATTTATCGGATCATCAAGAACTTCAAGGAGAGAGGCTCAATTGTTGTGAAGAAGGCTTCAGGGCGCCCAAGAAAGTCCAGCAAGCACCAGGACCGTCTCCTAAAAATGATTCAGCTGCGGGATCGGGGCACCACCAGTGCAGAGCTTGCTCAGGAATGGCAGCAGGCAGGTGTGAGTGCATCTGCACGCACAGTGAGGCGAAGACTTTTGGAGGATGGCCTGGTGTCAAGAAGGGCAGTAAAGAAGCCACTTCTCTCCGGGAAAAACATCAGGGACAGACTGATATTCTGCAAAAGGTACAGGGATTGGACTGCTGAGGACTGGGGTAAAGTCATTTTCTCTGATGAATCCCCTTTCCGATTTTTTGGGGCATCCGGAAAAAAGCTTGTCCGGAGAAGACAAGTTGTCACGAGAATTTTGCTATCTCAATTGTTGAACTCAACTATCACTCAGGCTTTAATAATTCCCAGAATTTGTAAGGCTCTGGTAAATGAAGAATTAGACAAATTCCCAAATCTGCAGTAGGCCAGGTTTTTTATTCAGAGAGCTCTGATCTCAAAATGGGAACAGTCTTTTTATATTGTACATACAAATGAGCTCCAACCCTCTTTAGGCGGCTGTCTTTCTCCACATTACAGATACATTGCTTATCATTTCTAAACAGCTTCTAACGTTTCACATATATCACGAGTTGTCTGTCGACAGTTCCCCTTTTCCTTTGTCCTAGTCTTTAAAAAGTTTATAGACACACATATTATAGGTTTATTGTCTTATAACCCCTAACCCCATTGCATACATTTTCAGGGTGGAATATTCTTAGTCATTACTTACATACAAATTCCCATATCACAAGGTGAGCGCTACCATCAGTCCTGTGTCATGCCAACAGTAAAGCATCCTGAGACCATTCATGTGTGGGGTAGCTTCTCAGCCAAGGGAGTGGGCTCACTCACAATTTTGACTAAGAACACAGGCATGAATAAAGAATGGTACCAACACATCCTCCGAGAGCAACTTCTCCCAACCATCCAGGAACAGTTTAGTGATGAGCAATGCCTTTTCCTGCATGATGGAGCACCTTGCCATGAGGCAAAAGTGAAAACTAAGTGGCTCAGGGAACGAAACATCAATATTTTGGGTCCATGGCCAGGAAACTCCCTTCTTGAAAAAGAAGGGTCAACACTGCAAATATTGACTCTTTGCATCAACTTCATGTAATTGTCAATAAAAGTCTTTGACACTTATGAAATGCTTGTATTATACTTCAGTAGTCCATAGTAACATCTGACAAACATATCTAAAGACACTGAAGCAGCAAACTTTGTGGAAATTAATATTTGTGTCATTCTCAAAACTTTTGGCCACGACTGTACATTTCCACAATGGCATCCATTGTCTACTACCTTTATGTAATTTTGCTATTTTTCTGTTGCCATGATCATACTTTATGCCTCCTTCAATTCAACCTATTCTCTGCTACTGTATTTAGCAGATACAGTGCCTTGTAAAGTATTCACCCCTTAGCATTTTATTCTATTTTGTTGCATTACAATCTATAATTGAAATAGATTATTTGGATTTCATGTAATGGACATACACAAAATAGTCCAAATTGGTGAAGTGAAATAAAAACAGTAAAGTGGTGCGTACATATGTATTTGCTATGAAGCCTCTAAATAAGATCTGGTGCAAACAATTACCTTCAGAAGTTAACTTCTTATGGAGCGGAAGCTGAGGTGTCGGTTTTGGAGAGTCTGGCGTGCCCAAAGTAAAAGGCCTGCCACTCAGGCCCAGAAACTAGGATATGGACATAATTAGTACTATTGGATAGGAGACACTCTGAAGTTTCTAAAAGTGTTAAAATATTGTCTGTGAGTATAACAGAACTGATATAGCAGGCGGAAACCCGAGGAATTTCTGTCCTGGAAAAAGTGTTTTTGACACATTGCCTCATTTTGATTGAGTGTAGTCTGGCCCAGGGGTGTGAAGGTGAACGGAAAGACACTGGAGCGACGACCCGCCCTTGCTGTCTCTGCCTGGCTGGTTCCCCTCTCTCCACTGGGATTCTCTGCCTCTAACCCTATTATGGGGGCTGAGTCACTGGCTTACTGGTGCTCTTCCATGCCGTCCCTAGGAGCGGTGCGTCTCTTGAGTGGGTTCAGTCACTGACGTGATCTTCCTGTCCGGGTTGGCCCCCCCTTGGGTTTGTGCCGTGGGGGAGATCTTTGTGGGCTATACTCGGCCTTGTCTCAGAATGGTAAGTTGGTGGTTGAATATATCCCTCTAAGGGTGTGGGGGCTGTGCTTTGGCAAAGTGGGCGGGGTTATATCCTGCCTTGTTTGGCCCTGCCGAGGGTATCGTCGGACGGGGCCACAGTGTCTCCCGACCCCTCCTGTCTCAGCCTCCAGCATTTATGCTGCAATAGTTTGTGTCGGGGGGCTAGGGTCAGTCTGTTATATCTGTAGTATTTCTCCTGTCTTATCCGGTGTCCTGTGTGAATTTAAGTATGCTCCCTCTAATTCTCTCTCTCTTTTTTCTCTCTTTCTTTCCTTTCTTTCCTTCTTGTCACGACTTCCGCCGAAGTTGGTCCCTCTCCTTGTTCTGGAGGGTTTCGGCGGTCGACGTCACCGGTCTTCTAGCAACCACCGATCCACTTTTCATTTTTCAGTTTGTTTTGTCTTCATCACACACACCTGGTTTCCAATCACTTAATTACTTGTTCCTTATTTAACCCGCTGTTCCCCTCATGTCTTTGTGATTGATTGTTTGTTTGTAAAGTTCGGTCCGTTGTTGTGGGCTAGGTGCTCATGTATATTATTCCTGTTTTTACGTATTTTCGGATTAAAATACGTTGTTCACTATATGCTGCTGTTCTGCGCCTGACTCCTAATACCAGCTCCACACAGATCGCTCACACTTCTATCCTTCTTTCTTTCTCTCTTTCTCTCTTTCACTGTAAAGCCTATTGTAAACAGACAATGCAGTTAGATTAACAAGAATTTAAGCTTTTAAATGATATAAGATACTTGTATGTTCATGAATGTTCAATATTACGATTATTTATTTGAATTGCGCGCCCTCCAATTTCACCGGCTGGCCCTAGGACCATGCCTCAGGACTACCTGGCCTGATGACTCCTTGCTGTCCCCAGTCCACCTGGTCGTGCTGCTGCTCTAGTTTCAACTGTTCTGCCTGCGGCTATGGAACCCTGATCTGTTCACCGGACGTGCTACCTGTGCCAGACCTGCTGTTTTCAACTCCCTAGAGACAGCAGGAGCGGCAGAGTTACTCAATGATCGTCTATGAAAAGCCAACTGACATTTACTCCTGAGGTGCTGACCTGTTGCACCCTCTACAACCACTGTGATTATTATTATTTGACCCTGCTGGTCATCTATGAACATCTTGTCCATGTTCTGTTATAATCTCCACCCGGCACAGCCAGAAGAGGACTGGCCACCCCTCATAGCCTGGTTCCTCTCTAGGTTTCTTCCTAGGTTATGGCTTTTCTAGGGAGTTTTTCCTAGACACCGTGCTTCTACACCTGCATTGCTTGCTGTTTGGGGTTTTAGGCTGGGTTTCTGTACAGTTCTTCGTGACATCAGCTGATGTAAGATGGGATTTATAAACAAATGTGATTGATTGATTGATGGATGGAGCGAAATACAGGGAAATTATTGAGGGAAACCTGTTTCAGTAATGGAGGTTCACCTTCCAGCAGGACAATGACCCTAAGCATACTGCTAAAGCATCACTCGAGTGGTTTAAGGGGATGGTTTATGTGTCTTGGAATGGCCTAGTCAAAGCCCAGACCTCAATACAATTGAGAATATGTAGTATGACCTAAATATTGCTGTACACCAGCAGGAACCCATCCAACTTGAAGGAGCTGGAGCAGTTTTGCCTTGAAGAATGGGCAAATATCCCAGTGTCTAGATGTGCCAGGCTTATCGAGACATATCCCAAGAGACTTGCAGCTGTAATTGCTGCAAATGGTGGCTCTACAAATTATTGACTTTGGGGGGGTGAATAGTTATGTACGCTCAAGTTCTGTTTTTATTCTTATTTCTTGTTTGTTTCACAATAAAAAATATTTTGCATCTTCAAAGTGGTGGGCATGTTGTGTAAATCAAATGATACAAACCCCCCAAAAAATTTTAATGCCAGTTTGTAAGGCAACAAATTAGGAAAAACGCCAAGGGGGTGAAAACTTTCGCAAGGCACTGTAGCTAGCAGCACAGAATAGCATATAAAACTACTTTCAGAACAACTCAATTTCCACAACGTACCTTTCCACTTTCCTGTCTGACTAGCAGTGACAATAGACTGCCAATCCTGTCTCACCCATTAAGAAGAGGGTTGCAAATTTACTCGCTATGGGCTGCCAGCATTCTGCTCTTAGTATTCTCATTTAGAAGTCATATACAGATAAATCAAATCAGGAAGTATCGAACTACACTGTTCTCTCACACTGGCTGCTCTGACAATGCAGGAGACAAGCTAGGCAGGAGTGTGCACGGCATGTCTACTAGTGGAACAGAAGGTGGCTATGAAAGAGACTTCCCTTGCACTTCAAATATATATATATAGAGAGAGAGAGAGCATGTGGAGCAACTAGAAAGATGTGGAGCAACTAAAACATTGATAGAGGCTGGGTTTTGTGTTGGATGAGACCTCAGAGATACAGTGCCTTTGGAAAGTATTCAGACCCCTTGACTTTTTTCACATTTTGTTACGTTACAGCCTTATTCTAAAATGTATTAAATACATGAAATGTCCTTAGCAATCTACACACAATAGCCCATAATGACAAAGTGAAAACATGTTTTTAGAAATGTTTGCAAATGTATTAAAAATAAAAAACATAAATACGTAAGTATTAAGACCCTTTGCTATGAGACTCGAAATGTAGATCCGGTGCATCCTGTTTCTGTCAATCGTACTTGAAATGTTTCTACAACTTGATTGGAGTCCACCTATGGTAAATTCAATTGATTGGACATGATTTGGAAAGGCACACACCTGACTTTAAGGTCCCACAGTCGATGTTGCATGTCAGAGCAAAATCCAAGCCATGAGGTCGAAAGAATTGTCCATAGAGCGCCGAGACAGGATTGTGTCGAGGCACGGATATGGGGAAAGATACCAAAACAATTCTGCAGCATTGAAGGTCCCCAAGAACACAGTGTCCATTATTCATAAATGGAAGAAGTTTGGAACCATCAAGACTCTTCCTACAGCTGGCCGCCCGGCCAAAATAAGCAATCGAGGGAGAAAGGCCTTGGTCTTTCGGAGATGGGAGAGCCTTCCAGAAGGACTAAAGTTTGCTAAAGGGCACCTAAAGACTCTCAGACCATGAGAAACAAGATTCTCTGGTCTAATGAAACCAAGATTGAACTCTTTGGGCTGAATTCCAAGTGTCACATCTGGAGGAAACCTGGCACCATCCCTACGGTGAAGCATGGTGGTGGCAGCATCATGCTGTGGGGATGTTTTTCAGCAGCAAGGACTGGGAGACTAGTCAGGATCGAGCGAAAGATGAACGGAGCAAAGTACAGAGAGATCATTTATGAAAACCTGCTCCAGAGCCCTCAGGACCTCAGACTGGGGCAAAGGTTCACCTTCCAGAAAGGACAACGACCCTAAGCACATAGCCAAGACAAAGCAGGAGTGGCTTCGGGATAAGTCTCTGAAGGTCCTTGAGTGGCCTAGCCAGAGCCCAGACTTGAACCCGATCGAACAGACCATAAAATAGCTGTGCAGCAACGCTCCCCATCCAACCGGATAGAGATTGAGGATCTGCAGAGAAGAATGGGAGACACTCCCCAAATACAGGTGTTCCGAGCTTGTAGCAACGTACCCAAGAAGACTCACGGCTGTAATTGTTGCCAAAGGTGCTTCAAAAAGTGCTGAGTAAAGGGTCTGAATGCTTATGGAAATGTCACATTTCAGCCAGAACTGCCCACAGCGCAGGAGCCTATCTTCTGTTTTTGTAGCGTAAAACAAAGTACACCAATAGCCTTACATTAATTTGGTCGTTCCACCAATTCGGTGCCTTTTGAGAAGAACATTTGATTTCACCTAATTTTAACATTATGTAATGAAAAGCACATAATCAACTTCATAAAAACATGTTTTGCCACCTTAAGGTTAAGGCAGTTTATACAATTTCAAAAACATCACAATGCATTCACAGATTTCACAACACACTGTGTGCCCTAGCGCCCCACCACTCCCTAAGTAGTTAATAAAAAAAAGACAATAGTAAGTGCTTATAAGTGACGAATAAAGTAACAACCGTGTTGATGATTTCATCTTAAATCAACCATAAATCCCCCTGTGACAGGGGGAATGCAAACTTGTTGTGTGTAACAAGTAGGGGCAATCGAATGCAAGCTTAAAACATTTTAAAATTGTTAAAACATTTCTAGCCTGTCTATCTATAGGTAACAGGGTGACATGTTATGCTCAACTCGCTCAGTGTTCCACCAGAAATGCCCAAAAATAGTATAAAAAGCGCACCTGCTTCTACACTATGATTTGACCATTAGATGTTCTTTTGTTTCTTAACTACTTACGGAGTGGTGGGGCGCTTTGCATTTCACCGGCGCCAAATTCAAAATCCAAAAGTTGAATTATTAAACATTCATCAATATACAAGTGTTGCTTAGTCATCAAAAGCTCTGCTTCTTGGCAATATCACAGCGTTGTCAGATTTCAAAAAGGCTTTAAGGCGAAAGCACAACATTTGATTGTTTGAGGATAGCACCTACAATATTTATCCATTAGCATAAATTCATAAACCATCGCGGTTCACACAAAACACATTTCACTGCGAAAACAAATCCCTTACCTTTTGAAGGACTTCTGCTGAGGGCTTCCCAAGTGTCCAACGAAGACATCCAATGGTTCTTTTGTTAGAAAAAGTCATTTATTATATCCATAAATCTCCGTTTGGTTGGTGCGTTATGTTCATAAAATCCAACGTCGAATCGCCCATTGAAACGTGAAGAGAACGCATTCAAATATACCTATAAACCTTTCCTAAACAAATCAAATACCAGTTAAAATGCATCCTTAGCTATCCTTTTATGAATATTAGCGATAATATTTCACTCAGATGGTCACCTATATCTTATATAAGTAAAATAAATTGGGGCGCGCAGCCAGACTCGCGCCCGAGAAAACTTGTTGACATCTGAGCTACCTTGACCATTTCCTGTAACCTATTCGTTCTGTTTACTCCAATCTCTCTGAGTCTTGTATATAGACTGTTGACATCTAGTGGAAGCCATAGGTACTGCCGTCTCAGTCCTGGTTACAAATGGACTCAATAGGGAGTGTGTCAAACAGAGCAATAGGTCACCAGAAACTGATTTCCGGATAGATTTTTCTCGGGTTTTCGCTGACATTATGTTAACACTTTTAGAAACCTCAGAGTGTTTCCTATCCAATAGTACTAATTATGTGCATATCCTATTTTCTGAGCCTGAGTGGCAGGCATTTTGCTTTGGGCAAGCCAGACTCTCCAAAACCGTCACCTCACCTGCCGCTCCCTAAAAAAATAAAAAAGTATGGTTTTACCATATTAAAACGAGATTTCAGTTCACATAACAGGGTTGACCTTAAAATGAAGGACAGCTATTTACATAAATTAAATAAATAATAATCTTCAGAAATGTCACGACTTTCAATTCCATTCATTACATGTTGTGTATTTAACCCTCTGTTTCCCACATGTCCTTGTCCGGAATTATTTGTATTGTTAGTTTGTTGCACGTCATGTTACTGGTGCGCTACGGGTATTTTGTGCCCATTTATTCTCGTGTTGTTTTGTACCGATTATTTGGTATTATTAAAACAACCACGTTTCTGTACTAAGTTGCTCTCCTGC
Source organism: Hucho hucho (assembly GCA_003317085.1). Classification (NCBI taxonomy): domain Eukaryota; kingdom Metazoa; phylum Chordata; class Actinopteri; order Salmoniformes; family Salmonidae; genus Hucho; species Hucho hucho. Next base: position 50,655 of record QNTS01001791.1, read on the forward strand.
GCCTGACTTCTGTGCCACCAGTACGCAGCCCTAACAAGAAATGACTTTTTCAAAGCAACAAAATAACTACAGCTCTACAATGATGGTGAAAACTCAGAAATTTTGGGATTCAGAGGCTTAAAATCTTCGTTGAAGTCAGAGGGTGCAAAGAGGTGCACTTTAGCAAGTCTTTATTCACATTGAAAATCTGATTTATTGAATTCCCCCTGTGGTCTATGTTGACAGGCTTTTAAAATTCCATAGGGACACATGCTTAAAATATCAAAGGGACGCAAAAGGCACTCTTTTTGTGGAACAACCCAATTATTGCCTATTGTGACATAGTTGTCTGTCAAATGTGCTTCCCTGATTATGGGTGAATCCTGTATTAACCACAGAGGGTACTCAGGTGTTGTCGGATGCTGGATGTCTATCACTGGCTTAGAGACAGACCCCAGAGGGACCTCCCAAACGGTGTGTGTGTGAGTGACCTCCAAGCAGCATGAGACTTAATACACAGGCTCAGTCCCAAATGGTACCCTTTTCCCTACATAGTGCACTACTTTTGACCAGAACCCTATGGAAAGTAGTGGACTAGTAATTTGGGTGCCATTTGCAACAAAGCCACAGTCACCACAGTCCCCATCCCACTGGGAACAGTCACAGTCATTACCAATGTGGTAGCCTTATACAATGTGTAAAAAACAGCTAGTGCCTCTCCAATTACACAAGGAAATGAAACATCGAAATATTTATCAACAGAGAGCAGTCTTGTTAATTAGCAGATATAAGTGTTTATTTTATCATTTGGACCGCCTGCTAGTCATGGCGAGACAGCTCTTTCGGAGATGGTGCCAAGTGATGGCTGCTTTTTTCCTTATTAAACGAGAGGAAAAGACTGAACATCAAACAATGACGCTAAAGTAATGAAGACAGCTATGTCACTGCATAGCAACCCAGACTTGGTCTCCCATCTATTTCACTGACTGTGTTCCGAATGGTATCCTATTCCCTACATAGTGTGCTACTTTTAACGAGGTCCCATGGAGCTCTGGTCAAAAGTAGTGCACTATGTACGGAATAGCCATTTGGGACGTATCCACTGTCTGAGAACTGTTTGGTTTCACAATGTTTCAATATGTGAAGTTTCTTATGAAAAAAATTGTCTGAATGATTGTGCATTATCTTGACTATTTTGTGTACCCACAAAACACCAGTCTCAACGTCAACAGTGAAGAGGCAACTCCGGGATGCTGGCCTTCTAGGCAGAGTTGAAAAGAAAAAGCCATTTCTCAGACTGGCCAATAAAAAAAAAATATTAAGATGGGCAAAAAAACACAGACACTGGACAGAAGAACTTCTCAAACTAGGGAGTAGTACACAGCGTTGTACGAGATATTCAGTTTCTTGTAAATATCTCAAATTGAATAGCCTTCATTTCTCAGAACAAGAATAGACAGACGAGTTTCAGAAGAAAGTTTTTTGTTTCTGGCCATTTTGATTCTGTAATTGAACCCACAAATGCTGATACTCCAGATACTCAACTAGTCTGAAGAAGGCCAGTTTTATTGCTTCTTTAATCAGAACAATAGTTTTCAGCTGTGCTAACATAATTGCAAAAGGGTTTTCTAATGCTTAATTAGCCTTTTACAATGATAAACTTCAATTAGCTAACTTAACATGCCATTGGAACACAGGAGTAATGGTTGCTGATGACGGGCCTCTGTGCGAATATGTAGATATTCCATTAAAAACAATCTGCCGCTTCCAGCTACAATAGTCATTTTTAACATTAACAATGTCTACACTGTATTTCTGATCAATTTGATGTTACTTTAATGGACAAACAATTTGCTTTTCTTTCAAAAACAAGGACATTTCCAAGTGACCCAAAACGTTTGAATGGTAGTGTATATACAATTGAAGTTGGAAGTTTACATACACTTAGGTTGGAGTCCACAAATTTCTTGTTAACAAACTATAGTTTTTGCAAGTCGGTTAGGACATCTACTTTCTGCATGACAGAAGTCATTTTTCCAACAATTGTTTACAGACACAATATTTCACTTATAATTCACTGTATCACAATTCCAGTGGGTCAGAAGTTTACATACACTAAGTTGACTGTGCCTTTAAACAGCTTGGAAAATTCCAGAAAATTATGTCATGGCCTTAAAAGCTTCTGAAAGGTTAATTGACTTAATTTGAGTCAAATGGAGGTGTACCTGTGGATGTATTTCAAAGCCTACCTTCAAACTCAGTGCCTCTTTGCTTGACATCATGGGAAAATCAAAAGAAATCAGCCAAGACCTCAGAAAAGAAATTGAGATTGGGTCATCCTTGGGAGCAAAGGACCTTGTGAAGATGCTGGAGGAACAGGTACAAAAGTACCTATATCCACAGTAAAACGAGTCTCATATCAACATAATCTGAAAGGCTGCTCAGCAAGGAAGAAGCCACTGCTCCAAAACCGCCATAAAAAAATGACTATGGTTTGCAACTGCGCATGGGGACAAAGATCGTACTTTTTGGAGAAATGTTCTCTGGTCTGATGAAACAAAAATATAACTGTTTGGCCATAATGACCATCGTTATGTTTGGAGGAAAAAGGGGGAGGCTTGCAAGCCGAAGAACACCATCCCATTCGTCAAGCACGGGAGAGGCAGCATCATGTTGTGGGGGGGCTTTGCTGCAGGAGGGACTGGTGCAGTTCACAAAATAGATGGCATTATGAGGAGGGGAAATTATGTGGATATATTGAAGCAACATCCTAAGACATCAGTCAGGAAGTTAAAGCTTGGTCGCAAATGGGTCTTCCAAATGGACAATGACACCAAGCATACTTCCAAAGTTGTGGCAAAATGGCTTAAGGACAACAAAGTCAAGGTATTGGAGTGGCCATCACAAAGCCCTGACCTCAATCGCATAGAAAATGTGTGGCTAGAACTGAAAAGGTGTGTGAGAGCAAAGAGGCCTACAAACCTGACTCAGTTACACCAGCTCTGTCAGGAGGAAGGGGCCAAAATTCACCCAACTTATTGTGGGAAGCTTGTGGAAAGCTCCCTGAAACGTTTGACCCAAGTTAAACAATTTAAAGGCAATGTTTTCAAATACTAATTGAGTCTATGTAAACTTCTGACCCACTGGGAATGTGATGAAAGAAATAAAAGCTGAAATATATCATTCTCTCTACTATTATTCTGACATTTCACATTCTTAAAATAAAATGGTGATCCTAACTGACCTAAGACAGGGAATTTTTTACTAGGATTAAATGTCAGGAATTGTGAAAAACTGAGTTTAAATGTATTTGGCTAAGGTGTATGTAAACTTCCGACTTGAACTGTAGATCCAATTGAGTAAATGTTTATATTTTCTTAAACTTTAAACAAATCTGCAGGCCTAGTATAGGTATTGTTCTCTCCCCCTGACTTCATACAGAGAAAAGAGCACTTGTGGCAGCCAGACAGATAAGTGCAGTGTACAACTAGACGACTAATACATGAGAAGTGTGCTGGAGATATACAGTCATAGATCACTGCCCAAGCTACAGTTCCTTTCCTTGAAAAATAATGGTCTATTTCGGTTTTCCCTCCTTACTCCTCGTGTCACGTTTGCTTTATTTTTGTATACCCATCTTTATTGCCCCAGCAGGATGACTGGATTGTGGAGATCACGGCGGATAATTCATCACAATGCGAGATGGCAACATAAGTGTCCGAGATAGCTGCTCATACATCATTGCCATGCTTGCCTGTGGATGATTGCATTTGAGGTTTGTCATCGGGTTCCAACAGACGGGGCGCAGAGGGCCAGTAGAGTTGAATGTGTACGGTCTTGTGTGTGTGTGTGTGTGTGTGTGTGTGTGTGTGTGTGTGTGTGTGTGTGTGTGTGTGTGTGTGTGTGTGTGTGTGTGTGTGTGTGTGTGTGTGTGAACTTGCGTGCGTGCAAGTGTTGCGCGTGTCATATCCGAGGTGCAGGAGGTGTTGATTTGTGTCTTATTGCAGGAGATCCAGCAGGGGACACTGGAGAGAGCAGGGTGGAGAGGAAGTATTGTTTTCCAACACATTGATACAGTAATGTTTTATCTATGTAGACACATACAGTAATTGTAATATTGGTGGGATTATTCACCCATAAACTTCCAGATTTGTATTAAATGTTGATTAGATGGATAAACCTGTAATAGGCCATCCTGCTAATTATTAGGGTATTTGTTTTGGGGGGGGGGGGGTCATTTTTATTCACATTTTAAATTAAAACATTTCTAAAGAACATGGATTAAAAGTATTGATTATAGAAATTCCCCCACATATAATTGTATTTCCCAATAAGAAGCAGTACATGAGGTAGTTCCAAATGGGTAGAAAGAGGCTCTGAAGGCCACCATGGACACGTCTAAAGTAAGCTGTATTTGTATCATGCATGCAGCAATCAAAAAGACACCGACGACACTCACGACACTGATCCTGCATGGTGCATCATTTTCAATAGGAGGACTGAGAGCTAGCAAGCTTAAGTTTGACAGACTAATTACGTTTCTCTTGGCTCTCTTCCGATGGAGACATCTCTCTGCCTGTCTTTTTATGGGTTATTGTTTGCTGATCTTTCTCGCAAACTCATTGAGTATTCACAAATAATTGGTTTCCTTCTAAAGAAAAATCCACAACTGTGACTTTGTTCAAAGAATTCACTGTGTGCGTACAGACTCATCCCTTTGTTCATTTGCAGAGAGCTAAGAAGACCTTTTCAGTGTGAGGGCACACTGAATGTCTAAACGTTTCTCTTCGTTGCTACTAGTCTTGGAAGAGAGTGAAAAGTCCCCAGAATTGAAAGAATATAATGCAAATGATATCTTCACTCTGACGCTCTCCAACGCTTTTTTCAAACGTCGGACATGAAGAACTCCTGTCAGTTCGATCATTCAGGAAACGCAAAGTAACATTTTTTTTTGTTTATATATATATAGATTTGTTTCTGAAGCTGCCTTCTTTATCCTCATTTACAGTGGCAGTTCTCAACAATGCTCTAACAAGGGCAATGGATGGCATATTAAAAGTAACTGATTGGATGTTTCTAATGAGCTGTCATAGAGCTTCCACTGTAATCCCCTCAGCAAAGCCCTGTAGCACAGAGATTCTGCAATAACCTGTTGATGACAGGCATTTAGGAGAGATCACTAGGTGCTAATCCTGAATCCACATATTACCCATCCTGGCCTCATGTAAAAAGTGCCCTTATTAGACCAGAAGAGGCTGGTGGGTGGAGCTATAGGAGGATAGAATCATTGTAATGGCTGGTATGGAATGATAATAATAACACCTTTATTATCTATAGCACGATGTCAAGCAAAGAGGCACAGGTACACCTCCAATTGACTCAAATGATGTCAATTAGCCTATCAGAAGCTTCTAAAGCCATGACATTATTTTCCACCCACAGACCGTATGGTGAAGAAGGCGCAATAGCGCCTCTTCAACCTCAGGAGGATGAAGAAATTTGGCTTGGCCCCTAAGACCCTCACAAACTTTTACAGATGCACAAGAGAGAGCGTCCTTTCGGGCTGTATCACCACCTGATACGGCAAACTGCACTCATTTATGACATCAACCACCTAAGCCACGGCCTGTTCCCCCCGCTATCATCCAGAAGGCGAGGTCAGTCTGCCCGACAGACTGAAAAACAGCTTCTATCTCAAGGCCATCAGACTGTTAAATAGCCACCACTAGCCGGCTATCACCCGGTTACTCAACCCTGCACCTAAGAGGCTGCTCCCCTATCTACATAGACATGGAATCACTGGCCACTTTAATAATGGAACAGGAGTCACTTTAATAATGTTTACGTACTGCCATACTCATTCTATATGTATATACTGTATTCTACTGTATTTTAGTCAATGCCACTTCGACATTGCTTGTCCTAATATTTATATATTTCTTAATTCCATTATTTTACTTTCATATTCGTGTGTATTTTTGTGAATTGTTAGATACTATTGTACTGTTGGAGCTAGGAACACAAGCATTTCGCTACACCCACAATAACATCTGCTAAATATGTGTATGTGACCAAAACGATTTGATTAAAGTGCACAAAAAAAGTACTATAAAGGCAATGGGGTGCCATTTGGGATGCAGACCATGATACGATGAGGGAAGTAATTTATTTCCAGCTGTATATGAGCCATCACTCTGCAACCTCCTGGTCATTAGTGACTGCATGCATTCTTATTTTCATACTAACCTTCCTTTTCACTTTGAGGCCAAATCACATTTTAACAGCCGCAACAGCAAAACAATTTTATTCCTGGACTGAGTTTATCAAGCCATAAAAATAAGCAATACAAGGGAGTTTGTGGACAAAAAATTATCAGATATGCACACACACCTACACAAACTCTGGGATATACGTCGTTGAGGGGGAGAATGGAGTGCCTAGAACAACATGTAATGCAAGATGTAGTATCTTCGGAACCTACAGTTAAAATTATTTCTGAACTACATTACTGAGGAAAGACAGGTGGTCTGTGACCTTACAGTACACAGCAAATTATCCAGTGTTAAATCAACACTGAAAGAGTGGGACCATATAATGGAACCAGTGTTAAATTAACACACTGCTTTGAGTGAAACTTATTTGATTATTTCCCAGAGTACCTTGCCTTTTGAGTGAATTGTAGATTCACCACCCATAACTATATTTGTTAGTGACAGAGATGTGTTTGTTTCATTCAAGAATATTATGTCCCAAGGACTTCATCAAGTGAGATTCTAAGTCAATTTGTCATCCTTAAAAACATATATTCTTTAAAGGTCCTGAACAGTCATTCTTAAAGCCTTTTGAGTAAACTAAAACAAAATCACCTGTAATATTTGTTTTGAAATAAAATGCTCAAAATTTTAAGATAAATAATTTCTCTCTTATGGATAACTACCAGGTAGTAAAAAAAAACAGGCTGAGAGGGTTGTGAACTTATATGCATGAGCTCACCTTGACTGACAGCTCTTTGAAACACCTATGTCAAGCAACTTGGATACAGTGAGCAGCGTTGCAGTAAATTAATCTCAAGCAAATTTGGTGATCCACAAAGTAAATCAAACATTGAAATTACATCAATGATGTCAAAAACGTTTCTTGCAGGTTAACATAACCTGAAAGGCCGCTCAGCAAGGAAGAAGTCACTGCTCCAAAACCGCTGCACATGGGGACAAAGATTGTTCTTTTTTGAGAAATGTCCTCTGGTCTGATGAAACAAAAAATAGAACAGTTTGGCCATAATCACAATCATTATGTTTGGAGGAAAAAGGAGGCTTGTAAGCCGAAGAACCCCATCTCAGCTGTGAAGCACAGGGGTGGAAGCATCATGTTGTGGGGGTGCTTTGCTGCAGGAGGGACTGGTGCACTTTACAAAATAGATGGCATCATAAGGCAGGAAAATAATGTGGATATATTGAAGCAACATCTCAAGACATCAGTCAGGAAGTTCAAGCTTGGTCGCAAATGGGTCTTCCAATTGGACAATGATCCGAAGTATACTTTCAAAGTTGTGGCAAAATGGCTTAAGGACAACAAAGTCAAGGTGTTGGAGTGGCCATTACAAAGCCCTGACCTCAATCCTATATAAAATGTGTGGCCAGAACTGAAAAAGTGTGTGCGAGCAAGGAGGCCTACAAACCTGATTCAGTTACACCAGCTCTGTCAGGAGGAATGTTTGTAGGGGTGCCAGGTAGGTTGTGCCTACCAGAGAAAATATTGATTTTTCCTTTTGGTTAGGGAGGGAATGAGTCCCGTCTGGTCCGTCAAGTACAAAGGACTCATGTAAAAGTCAGTACGGTAATACACTTTTCACAAACCCTTAACATTGGAAATAACTACAAACTAATGTGATCTTTTGAGTGGGTTGTATTAGCAACATAAATGATCACAAACACATAATAATAACAAATAAAAACTCAAGTGACCTTAGTCACGCAATGTTTGTCTGTTCATAAAAAGTGTAGCGTAAACCCATTCTCAATCATACAGTCAAAATATCACTCTTTTACCACACAACCATAAAGAGTATCAAATCTCAATACGTCTTCAACTACAACTGACCAAATAAATCATTACAGTATACATCACGCTAAAACAAATGAATTACCGTATGCAAAAAAGTCAGTCAGTCAGACAATCCGCCAACAGATCTCCAGCGGAGAAAGGCCACGAAGAACAATGGGGATGTGTAAGTCCAAAGGAAGCAATGAGTGGATCCAATCCTGGTTAAACTTGCGATTAGGCTACAAAGCACACTTTTAAATACAACAAAACAAACAGAGTAAAGAAGCTTAGGAACTGAGGGTTGAACACATCCTCATTCGCGTCTCCATCACAAACCCCACTTTTGCTCAGCTAATGCTGGCTATTTAATTGGGAATTAACTTCTTAGGGAGCGGCTGCATAGGTGACAGTTTTGGAGAGTCTGGCGTGCCCAAAGTCAAATAATGTATGTGAGTATAACAGAATTGATATAGCGGGCAAAAACACGAGGAAAATCCATCCGGATTTGCAGTTTTTTTGTAAATGAGCATCTTCTCCATTGTGCCTATTGCATACAACTTTATGTAGGACTGAGACTGCAGTACCTATGGCTTCCACTAGATGTCAACAGTCTATATACAAAGTCTGGGAATTCTAGGAGTGACCAGAACAGATAGGAACAGGAAATTGTCAGGCGACCACTTTTGTAAACAAGGTTTGACGCGCGCGAGATTGTGAACGCGCACCACTTTATTTTTCTTTCCTATCGTTCACGTTATCGTCCGGTTGAAATATTACAGCAAATATACCCAAAAGGATACCTAAGGATACATTAAAAATGATGTTTGATTTGTTTGTAGAAAGTGTATAGGTATAATTTGAACGTGTTCTCTTCACGGTTCAATGGGCGACTCAACGGTGGATTTTATGATCATAACGCGCCAACCAAAC
>QNTS01001791.1:60398-119343 GCA_003317085.1 Hucho hucho
AATAATGTATGTGAGTATAACAGAACTGATATAGCAGGCGAAAACCCGAGGAAAATCCATCCGGATTTGCAGTTTTTTTTGTAAATGAGCATCTTCTCCATTGTGCCTATTGCATACAACTTTATGTAGGACTGAGACTGCAGTACCTATGGCTTCCACTAGATGTCAACAGTCTATATACAAAGTCTGGGAATTCTAGGAGTGACCAGAACAGATAGGAACAGGAAATTGTCAGGCGACCACTTTTGTAAACAAGGTTTGACGCGCGCGAGATTGTGAACGCGCACCACTTTATTTTTCTTTCCTATCGTTCACGTTATCTTCCAGTTGAAATATTACAGCAAATATACCCAAAAGGATACCTAAGGATACATAAAAAATGTTTGATTTGTTTGTAAAAAGTGTATAGGTATAATTTGAACGTGTTCTCTTCACGGTTCAATGGGCGACTCAATGGTGGCCAACCAAACAGAGATTTATGGATATAGTAAATGACTTTTTCTAACAAAAGATGCATGGATTGTCTTCGTTGGACACTTGGGAAGCCCTCAGCAGAAGTTCATCAAAGGTAAGCGATTTTATAATTGCGATTTTATGCGTTTTGTGAGACCCGTGTTGGGTTGTGGATTTATGCTAATGCGTAAATATTAGAGGTGCTACCCTCAAACAATCAAATGTTGTGCTTTCGCCGTAAAGCCTTTTTGAAATCTGACAACGCTGTGATATTGCCAAGAATCAGAGCTTTTGATGACTATGCAACACTTGTATATTGATGAATGTTTAATAATTCAACTTTTGGATTTTGAATTTGGGCCTCACATTTCACCGGCTAGCGCCCCACCACTCCGTAAGTAGTTAAAGAGTGAGACTTCTGGGTCTGGGAATCTGAGAAAAGTCTCATCACTTTCCTCTTCAAAGATATCCAGGACCTTGCGGCGCTCAATCTCCTCCAATTCCTCAGCCGAGGGGTAACAGGCCTTAAGGCGTGAGACATGTACAACGTGCATATCTTCACCTGTGTCCTCTTTCACCACTCGGTAGTTCAGAGGGCCCATCTGCTCCACAATCATATATGGTCCTTGCCATTTAAGAACGAGTTTGGCCGAGAATAATTGTTCAGCTTTTGAGTAAGGATGAGAGTGAAGCCACACTCGATCACTAACCTGGAACTGCATGTCTTGTCTCTTCTTATCATAATCCTCTTCTGCTTGAGTCGAGCCTGGATCATGTTCTTTGAGACAAGAGGTCTCAAGTCCTGGAGATGGATATCTGGTCATAGCATGAGTCTGGAGTAACCTGTAGCACCATATCCAAGGGTCCTCGTAGGGGACGACTCAGATCCAGCTCTGCAGGGGTGTCTCCAGTGGACTCTTGCACAGCAGAATTCAGAGAAAATCGAAACTCGTGAAGGTGCTTGTCCCAGTGTTTGTGCTTGGTCCCTACATAGGAAGCAACCATTGTCTTCAAGGTTCGATTAACTCTCTGTGAGGTTGGTCTGTGGGTGATAGGCCGTGGTCAACTTCTGTCTCAGGTTCCATCTTTGGCAATTCTCCTCAAAGAGATCAGAGACGAATTTGGAACCTTGGTCAGACAGGATGTAATCAAGCACTCCCCAGCGAGTCAGGATCTCTTTCGTGAAGATGTTAGAGATGGTCCTCGTGGTAGCCTGACGCAGGGCCAAGAGCTCCACCCACTTGGAATAGTAATCAACAAAAACAAGCATGTACACAATCTGATTGGAGCTTCTAGGAAATGGACCCATCAAATCCACTCCTAACATTTCCCAAGGTCAGGTAACCACAGTTTGCTGCAACTTGCCAGCAGGCTTTCTACCATCTGGTTTGTACATTTGACAAACCTGACAGTTTCAGATGTGTGACTTCACATCCATGCTCAGATGTGGCCAGTACAGTAATGCTTGCAACCACTTGTAGGTTTTGAACCTGCCCAAATGACCAGCTAACGGGTCTTCATGGAAATGTTGCAGCAGTTGAAGGCAAGGAGGTTCAGGTATGTACATTTGGTAGAGTATTCTGTGAGCTAGTACAACTCGGTAGACTTTGTCTTCAATGATGGTCAGCTTGGTGATAGGATTGACCATCGTTTCTCCATCTTCCAGGATAGTTTGGTACAAAGCCTGTACTTCTGGATCATTCTGTTGGGCTTTCCATATGGCTTATCAGAGATTGGAAAGTCAGTCGAGTCTCGACTGCTAGACAGGACAGTAGCACATGTAAGATGAGGGCCACCATTACCACCAGCAAGAGCTCTGGATAAGACATCTGGAACAGTGTTGTATTTTCCTTTCCTGTATTCTACTGCAAAGGTGAATTCTTGCAACCGCAGAGCCCATCTCAAATCAAATCAAATCAAATTTATTTATAAAGCCCCCCTTACATCAGCTGATGTCACAGAGTGCTGTACAGAAACCCAGCCTAAAACCCCAAACAGCAAGCAATGCAGGTGTAAAAGCACTGCAGGTGTAAAAGCACGGTGGCTAGGAAAAACTCCCTAGAAAGGCCAAAACCTAGGAAGAAACCTAGAGAGGAACCAGGCTGTGAGGGGTGGCCAGTCCTCTTCTGGCTGTGCCGGGTGCAGATTATAACAGAACATGGACAAGATTTTAATTGGAAAGTGGCAGGTGCATTCTTTAATCCAAAAGGCATTATCTTAAAGGAAAACAAGCCCTCAGCACAGACAAAAGCAGTCTTGTCCTTGCTTTCCTGGTCTATCTCAACCTGCCAATAGCCACTATTGAGGTCAAGGGTAGTGAACACAACAGCGCCAGACAATGACTCCAGGATCTCTTGGATGGTGGGAAGAGGATAGGCATCAGTCTGGGAAACATTGTTGGTCTTTCTATAGTCCACACAAAATCTAAGACCACCGTTTTTTGGGGATGAGGACAACAGGAGGAACGTTCAATTATATATTGTGTCAACATATCATTAATGAGTTCCTTTTGGATGATTAGTTTTGCAAGGGACAAACGATATGGCTTCTGCTTGATCGGCTCGGTGCGTCCCAGCTTTGAAGTACATACATCAGAGTTATTCTGCAGCTGTTCCAACAGCATTGACTCCTCTGTATGTTCCAGCTGACCTCTTCTTACAGCCTGTAAGAGGAGATCATCTGAAGTTTTACCAAGGGTTAGTGGTACCGGAGCAACGGCAGAGAAGACTGCCACACTTCGTAGCTTCTGATTGGAAGAAATGCTTCTCGCTCTGATTGTGTGGAAACCAGTAGCAATTGTGTGCGATGTCAATCTGGACACCACTGAAGTACATGAAATCAATTCCCAACACGACAGGAAAAGCAAGGTTCTTGGAATGTAGAATAACTGAAAGAATCATATAGGAGTGGTTACACAGGTGGAACTCTACCTCACTCCATCCAAGTAGTCGTTTAGCCTCACCATCAGCCATAAAAAGTGGACCTTCTGTCCACGGCTTCAAGTTGTATTGTGGACCTTTAACCTCCTTCCACAGTTTCTCAGTGTGTAGGATGATCCGGTGTCCAGGATGGCTCTTCCTGTCCACGGGTCTATGGACAGGGGTAACACCAGTTGGTGCGGTATTAACTGAAAGGAAGGCGATGTCAACGGGGGGACGTAGGCAGTGACTCTGGGGTTTCAGCTCTGGTCAAAGCACCCAGAGTAGGATGGTCGTTCCTGCGAAGGGAGTGAGGTGTGTTGGACTTTGGTGATTTGTGTTTTCTGGAAGGGTTTACTTGATACTGACTTTGACATGTGGCTGAGGAATGTCCCTTTTGGCTACTTCTCCAACAGAACATGGGAGGGGTCTTGGCTGGAGAATCGGGCTGTTGTTGATGGTCTGGCTTGGGTAACTGTTTGGGTGTCTGTTTCTTTCTCTGAATGCTGTTGGCATTCTCTGTCCTTCTCGAACTGCTGTCCCAGTCGAACCAGTCCATCGACAGCGGTGACTTTCTCGGAGTTGACTGGCTAGTTTAGGGTTGATGTTCTTCAAGATCAACTTAATGGCCTCTTCCTCCTCAATGCCAGGTTTCCACCTTCTGCACAGGGAGTGGTAACTGTATGCAAAGTCCCGGATACTCTCTCTCTTTGCACTTGATTCCTGACTGTCTGCCAGCACATCTGTGTAGTCCTCAGACAGTCCGCCCAGGAGGTAGTGGTGAGACGTGCCACATCCCACCAGTCTCGAGCTGTCTCATGCAACACATTTCTTAATGTGGCAAGGAGTTCTTCGTCAGCCAGGGGATTGAGGGCAAGAAAGTCACGACATCTTTCCAGATACATTTAGCGGATCAGGACTGTCATCCTTTTTCCCGAAGGTGGGAAATTGCTATTTAATGGGCATCGCCGCCACATGACATCTACTCAAATCACCATGAACAAAAGAGCTAGGAGGGATTGAGGAAGTAGAGGATGAGGGAGTTATCAGACCATGAAAATAAACACCAGGATGCATGGTGGATTGCATCCTGCAAGGGGTGGCTGCAGCATGGCCTTGTCTTGGCTGTTCTGAGGTGCCAGCTTAGCCCTCAGTGGTCTGAACAGAAGTGGACACCAGAGAAGCTCTGTGCAAGGAGTTGTGCCTAATGGAGGCCATGTCAACAGACACGTCATCCAACATTTTAACACATTTAGAGAGCTCTGTCTGGCAGTGGTCTACAGTGTTAACCAGAGGAGAAAAAACATAGTTAACGTCCTTGAGGACCTCAGTGTGGTGACCTCACTAGAGAGTGGCAGTGAGTTGGTTTCGTTGGTAGTCAAACTGCCTGTCCATGGCACCAGTAATTTCCTGTCTTCCACTCTCATTGAGCTCTGTCAGCGTGTGGGTTAGAGTGCTCAGTGAGTCTCTGAATTCCATTGCACTCTGTTGTTGCTCTTCACTCAGACATTTGAATTTATGATGGATTAGATGCTGTTGAGTCCGACGAATATCAAGGATTTCACTTTGAAGTTGTAAGACTACTACCTCTGGGGATAAACCAGACAATGGAGGAAGGTTGGGTGTCAGAGGGAGGGCTAGCTCAGTACTTCCACACAGGTCCATGTCAATAAGTGAGTAACTAGTTAGACCTCCTATGGCCCAGACCGAGCATTCAGATTCCCAGGGCTCTGGCCCAAATCAACTCCATTTTCTCCATTCACATTATGATTTGTATTGTCATCTCGATGGTCAGAATGACCCTGTGTATTCCCATTGACAGGTATGATATGGATGAGCACATTTTCTTGGGGTGAATCCATTATTTTAATTCCACACAAAAGATTTACTTTGGTTATTTCTCAATGTTGAGAGGTCCTATCTGGGGTGCCATTTTTTATGCAACGGTTTTGACTTGAGGTTATTATTTGTAGGAATGCCAGGTAGGTTGTGCCTACCAGAGAAAATATGGATTTCTCCTTTTGGTTTGGGAGGGAATGAGTCCCGTCTGGTCCGTCAAGTCTACACCAATACAAAGGACTCATGTATAAGTCAGTATGGTAATACACTTTTCACAAACCCTTAAAACATTGGAAATAACTTCAAAAACGAATGTTCTTTTGCGTGGGTTGTAATAGCAACATAAATGATCAGAAACACATAATAATAATAATAATAATAATAATAATAATAATAATAATAATAATAATAATAACAAATAATGAGCTCTGGTTCCTCCATACAAGTCCTGTACCTCAGGCCTAAAAGAGTCCAGCCCGGTAAAGGAGTTCAGGGAACTCAAGTGACCTTAGTCACGCAATGTTTGTCTGTTCATAAAAAGTGTAGCGTAAAAACATTCTCAATCAGAGAATAATGGGGATGTGTAAGTCCAAAGGAAGCAATGAGTGGATCTGATCTTGGTTAAACTTGCGATTAGGCTACAAAGCACACTTTCAATACAACAAAACAAACGGAGTAAAGAAGCTTTGGAACTGAGGGTTGAACACATCCTCATTCGCGTCTCCATCACAAACTCCACTTTTGCACAGCTGATGCTGGCTATTTAATTGGGAATTAAAATGGAAGCGCCCTATTGGAAGGAGAAGCACTGAGACGGTTCAGACAAATTCAGGGCCGTCACAGTATGTAAACTTCCGACTTCAACTGTACATTCAAATCGGATGCCATCTATTAGCCTTATATAAAATCAGCTTAGATTATTGGAGAAACTGAGTAATGCCTGGACCTAACCTTCAGTACTGTGGATCCCCCCAAAGAGGGAAGTGTATTGGCATAAAACCCAATTTCAAACACCCGGAGATGTTTTAACGGATTACTCATGGACCTGATGC
Source organism: Hucho hucho (assembly GCA_003317085.1). Lineage (NCBI taxonomy): Eukaryota > Metazoa > Chordata > Actinopteri > Salmoniformes > Salmonidae > Hucho > Hucho hucho. The sequence goes on from QNTS01001791.1 coordinate 66,661, forward strand.
AATTTTACATCATAATCCCCATCTCCAGGGCAAAGTTGATTGATGTGCGATGGAAATATTATCAGTAAAACCCTGAATGCCATTGCAATATCTTTGTGTGGATGCAAAATATCCACCTTCTAGTCGGTATAGGATCTGTGAACCGTAGCTGGATAGATGGATATTCTATGAAGAATTCACAGTCAAATGAAATCATTGATTGCCAAGTACTTTGTAAGATATCCCACAGCTAATATGAGTTTAACTAACATGCATGATGAACAGATACAAAATATAAATGACAAAACTATAAGGTGAAGAGAATACAATGCATACTAGAATAGGCCTAACACAGAACATACAATAATAAAATGTAATCCTGTATAGATTCAATAAGCCTAACTCTCTAATCCTAGCTTCAGTACACCAGCAGAGATATATAACATTTGGCTCATCTGCAGAGAATGGTAATGATTTCAGTCATAAATTATGTCCATTTGGGATAGTGCCATAGGAGAGTAATGGGCTATGGGCTGTGTGTAGCTTCTCTCATAATTAAATGATGGGGACTAGGCAGATGAGAGAAATTGTTACATTTTTTCCCAGATGACGTGTAACTTAGAATCATTATGAACCAAATATCAATGCATGTATAACAGGCACACTCAAATGAATTATCATACTTAGCCTACAGGGCCTCTAATAAAACGTTTTTGGTGAAATGTTGCTCCTCTCTGTTGTCAAATCATCTACCCAAATATGAAGAACATATCATATAATGTGTACTGCATAGTCTATTGCTATCAAAATGCAGTATTTGTGCCATGAATGGGCCAACCAACCCAACCAGTTTATAGATTTTTATTTTCCTTTACATCAAGCCTTTGATTGATACTTACCTTCAATCTGTCAGGCTTAACAAAAAGTACTTGACCACATCAACATTGACATTGATGCATTCAGCTGAGATTGCTGTGGAGCAGAGCTCTTTTGAGAGGAAACTATCTCTGCACAGCATATCTGTACTCACACCATCCTTCTCTACTGCATTGTACCACTTTCTCTTTAGCCACAGCTGTCAATCAAAATAAGAAAAATGTACTTCCAAAAAGTATAGTCTACCATAGTGGCAGTATGTACTGTAGCTTTAAATTTATTTCGCAATTTGTATAGTTATCATTATTTTCAGTTGTAGCATTATTGCTGTTTTATATCAACGGTGATATGTGAACAATGTTTCTTTCCATGGTGTATACATTTTCCAGCTGGTAATAGTGTAATAGAGAAAAATGTACAGTACATTAGACTTAGATAATCCTAAACTCAGCAATACAATTGCATTACTTAATTTGTGACCCAATTCCGGAAACTAGGCATACTGTATGTCAGAAGTCACGACTTCATAGGAGAGCCGTTTGAAAGTTAAAATATTTTTTTATCAAAATGCATTTTTTTGCAGAAAAGCCTTCTTGAACATGTGATCTTTTATGTGCCTTAATAACAAACTCGTACGCCATCTGTAAATTAGAATACAATTGTTAAATTACGAGCCTTGTTGGTTAAGGCACAGAAAAAGTTAGCAACATTCCCACTAGCCATGATTGGCTGAGATAATAAGTGGGCTGGACATGCCAAGAAATGAGTTTGGATTGGTCTGCCATAGAAGCTCGTTAGTCTGTGTTGATAATCCTGTTGAACGCTGCTTTAAAAAAAATGTATTGTGTAGTGGAGCTGCATAAGTGTGGCTCTCCACTTTCTGGAGGATCAAGTTTTGAAATCAGTGGAATTACAGTATGATAGCTAAAGAGATGGAGGAAAAACCTGTCTCCAGATTACATCTTCTAAATAAGGGCAACCTTGGCATGGCATTCCTGACAGGGCGACGCATCCATGCATGATGATGTATACAGGTAAGATAGTCTAGCGTTAGCTAGCTCACGTTACATTTTCAGATATTACACATTTTCAGATTTTGACAGAAAGTGGTTTCATTTCATGCTAGAATGTACTGTTAGATAGCTAGCTAACGTTAGCTGGTTCGCTCCCTAGCTGCTGTTTCCCAGAGCCGTGTGCTGTTCCAGTTAGAGCCTAATGTTAGCTAGCTAACAATGAACATGGTTGGTTAGCTCCCAGCACTGTGGCATTGTTGGCATGGTTTATTTTTTAACTAGCTAACGTTTGCTGGCTCGTTACGTGACATGTGTACAACACCCGGTGAATATGGCCGGTATCAGTAAACGTCTGCAAAAAAGCGTCATGAAATTGTTGCCAGCAGAGCTGCTTAGGCTGTTTTCATGTTATCCAGAGGTAAATAAATCATCGGCCAGAGAGCGAAATGAGATGGGTGGGGCTAAAGCTTAGGGTGAGGGTGTGAACGATGCTGAATGGGTGAAGACAAAGAAGAGCGCTTCACTAGATAGCAAAACATTCAAAGGCGATTTTTCTCAAAAGTGAGTTTACAAGTTGATCAACTTTCAAAGCAGAATTAATTTCCCATTGTTCCTCAAATGCAGTGTTTGATATACCATTTTGTAGCTCTGAGTCTCTACTTTAATATAATGTAAAAAACACTTTCAAATTTTGCTACATAAGACCAAATCCAGGTGGTGAGTCACATTTATCAATGTATCTTTCGCTAAGCTACATTTGAAGACATACAGTAGTCAATGTTCAATTGTCATGGCTTCACACAAGATAAGCACATTCTTCCCTCTGAAGCTTCTTATGCCTCCTTGCTATCTGCCTCCCCCTAATGCCTCCCCCATATCTGCCAACTCATCTGGCTGAGGAATATAAAAGAGCTGTATTTTTTATCAGCCTGAATTAGCTGTTCTGTTGATGCATGTGATTTGTATATATATATTTTTTTTTTTGCAAGCTTAAACAGTTCATTTGAATAATTGGGACTGGATCGGTCCCTTTTTTAAAAATGTTAGCCTAAAATGACATACCCAAATCCAACTGCCTGTAGCTCAGTACCTGAAGCAAGGATTTGAAGAGCACACGGCTCTGGGAAATAAATAATAACAATATTGCAAATGTCGGAGAGACAGACAGCAAGGTTTATACAAATCTCTGCTGTTGAAAACTAAATGTTAGTCTAAAAGAAATGTGAGATAACGTCTAGATGCTTTTTATAGTGGAGATCAAGTTCATAACTTGCCTGGTTGGGCTGATGGTACAGTGGATTGTGCAGTCAGATGGAACAGAGTAAATAAGCATTTTAACTTCATAGATTTAGTTGGTGGTATCTAGCGGAATAGACACCAGCTGGAATGCGGTTTTAACCAATCAGCATTCCAGAATAGACCCACCCGTTGTATAATTCAAATTAAACTCTTTATGATGATACATTACATATGTCATAAATAGGGCCAGGTGCTTTTTTTTGTTGTGTTTTTTGTCTTTGTGGTATTTCCAGCATTATACACTGGATTTACTGGCTGCAGGCAGACAATTCCAGAAAATGCTCTTTAATTGACACAAGCTGTCTCCAATCAATCATTCGATGTCTGGTTGTGCATGAGTGTTTGGTGGGGGGATCACCTAAACCAGAGGAAGCGTAGCAAACGAATCACAAAGTCTATTATTTGGCAGGGAATACTATTTGTACATCAGTGATTCTATACTTCACTTTGCTCAAGCTGATCCTCTCCAACAGTCTAAATCCCTGGTCATCAGAGGTTATACAAATGGGGCAATTAGGATAGGGGAGAGAATATGAATATAGTCAGAAAAGACCAACAATTAAATCACTATCACATGAAAAAAGAGTGTGCCAATACCTTGCTGGGATGCTCTTTGCAGACAACAATATATTCTGCAAAACCTGCAACGTAGCATTCATTAGATTATTTACGGAAAGACAGGATACAGCCATAAAAAAATCTAAAAACATTAAGCTGTCTCAGAAGAATGGTTCTACCTTAGAAGGCTGTGGAAGGGATTGTGAAACAGTCTCATCCTTACATAACATCAATCAACAAAAATATTTCAAAACATATTTGTTGTCTGTTCTTAACATAGGCATTTTTATATCAGAAAATGTAGAGTGGGAAATGTAGACTATTTTCCGAAAATAAATAGCTAGCCTATTTTCATTCACTATAGAAATAACAACCCAACAACTTCAACACTATTGAGACTGCAGTATTTCGAGAGATATGTTTCTCTGACCTCCGCATAGCGCGCGTAAAAGGGCAGCACTCGGAATGATGACGCTGTTGAATAGTTCACTGCCTGTAAATACACTGTATCAGCCAGAACAACTTTAACGTACAAAATGTGAAGAACATATTGGTCTTGTGTGTCAGTGGATTCGTCCATTATTATGGAGATGCTTTCAGTTTTTTTAACAGACATCACCCCTGTTCTTTACATATGTGTTAATGAATGTGCGCATTTTTGGGATTGTCAACTTTTTGAAGAGGGATGTTGGCTCTTGCAAAAACCATATCCTCAGCATTTATGTTTTGGGATGTATTTGTATAGCAATGAAAATGGCAATTTTTTTCTGAAATAGGCTAGATGTCTATTATTCCCATATAAGTGACATATTTATGTTAATGTACTTAAGAGGCTAATATGGTGCATTAGGCTAAAGCTGATGAGAATAACTGTCGGCAAACATTTATTTTGGGAATTTATTTGGCACTAATTGAATAATTATGTTAGATGATCAGGGTATGCACACGTTACAATGAATTCACACATGGTGTGACAAGGTGCTATTTTGGCCTCTTGAAGTCGGATGATTGAAATGCAAGGTAAAAAAAAATATTTTTGAGGCCAAGTTTGCCCTATTACAGTGGCCACATCAGGAGGGTTGCAAAATTCTGATAACTTTCCAAAGTGTCCCGGGTTTCTAGAAATCCCGGTTGGAAGGTTTCTGGAAACCAAAGAGAATAAGCAGGAAATACAGAATCCTTCAAACCAGGATTTCTAGGAAAGGTTACTGGAATTTTGCAACCCACACAAGTCATATTATGCTGGTTTGCAAAGTGATGTATAATTCCTATTGGAATCCAGCCAGTGTAAAGCTGGCCATACATTATACAACTATAAACTGAGATTTTGCCACAATTTGGGATCCATGACGCATTTCTGGGAAGTCGTAAACTCCAAACAAGATGTCATAAGTCGCTCAATTTGAGTGGTGAAAGAAGTACAATTATGGCTCTTCCGCTCTCTTGATCCACATCTTAGGTACCAAATATTTTTCTGACATGCTATACATTTTCAGTTGTATCTTGTGTAGTGAGAGGGGTGCTATGATGCGATTTGCAACTTTTCCTCCTTTGCTCGTCTACAGCCACAGATCAGAAGGCGGGCCACAACACATCTGGAAATCGCAGGACAGGGAGGGGTCGCAATGTGAACAAACTTGTGTAATGTAAGCACACCGGTCGCAGACTTCAGGATGAGAAGAGTATGCAGACAATTCACATAATGTGAGTGCTCCAACAATGCAACTCTTTTACTGTTGTCTAATGTATGCCTAGCTATAGGATAGCCAACAGTTGTAATTTGTATTCACCTGCATTCAGAATGAATGTCAGGGTCAGGAACATTGATTAAGTAGACTAGCCACACCATTTAAAGTGGAACAAGTAACGGTTGTGATACATTTAATTGGATTTGGATTAAAATGCAAGTTATTTATCTTTGTGTAACATATATAATAAATAAATAAATCAATCACTAGAGCATGATGGCAAATAGGATAATGATACTGTAGTTTTTTTACAGTCTCTTACTGTAATCTTTCACTACAGTTTATTTTTCTTTCAGATAACTGGCTGCCAGTAAATTATCGTAAATAAACCGCTTTTATGGTTCCAATGCTGTTACTGTAATCCATTAATGGTACCATTACTGGTACTGTAATATATTGTAAAGCAGCTTTTCCCAAACTCGGTCCTGGGGACCCAAAGAGGTACACGTTTGGTTTTTGCCTTAGCACTACACGGCTGATAAAAATAATTAACTCTTCATAAGCTTTGATTATTTGACTCAGCTGTGTAGTGCTAGGGCAAAAATGAAAACGTGCACCCCTCGGGGTCCCCTGGAACGAGTTTGGGAAACGCTGTTGTAAGGGCTGGGGAGGAGAGAGTTATTTAAATTCAGGCTAAGTGATGTTGCAATTTGCCTAATTTCCACAAGGGGTGTGCGCTTTAAATGTTGCTCCTATTTTGTGTGTTTACTTTAAACAATGGGAAACTATTTTTTCTTTTTTTGTTTGATGTGCCTTACTGATTGTATTTTTTGGTTGTAAAACTATACATTAAGCTGGCTCTATTACAATGTTAATAACACAGTAATAACTGTTTTAACATAGTAGTTATATACGTTTTACTATGTAAATACATGATAATAGGGTTGTTGCAGAATGAGTTATTACACAATTGGAACAAGGAATGTGTAATTAGACATTCACTTGTTGAAGATTATTCCAAATGTGTAAATATTGATGTTATTATACATTTTGTTGTTCCATTATGTAACTATTGTTTTGTAATTACACATTTGAAAGTCAACTGTGATTTAAAAAATATATATATAACTTGAAGTTAATTTCTGACCACTTCCACCCTTGGCAAATATGCATGGAGGTTTTGTTCAAATCAAAAGTTGTGCGGTCAAAATGGGATTGAAATCAAATGGAACGACCCACATAGCAATAAGACCTGCTACCACCTAAAGTACCCAACCAGTACAGAAATGAAGCTCTCTCTTCCAACCAGGTCCCAATAAATTATTTTTACAGATGAATGATTTAGTTAGTTTACCATTTTGGTTGGGAAAATACTTATTCAGTTGATTTGCAGTTGAGGAAACCTGAGTCTTGTCTAGAGTGATGTTTGATGGCTACAGGATGGCCTTCTGAGGCCAGTCCAAAATGATCCAAAGTTAATGTGACAATTTCTGATGTATAAATTGTATTTTTGTGTACCTATATTTTGATATATTAGCAGACAGTCCAGTATTTTTCACAGAGAACTAAGATAAATATAATTGTGTTGAAACAGTAACTGCATTGAAATACATTTGGAGTCTGCCTCTGTAAGAAGCACACGTGTGGAGGAGGTGAGCGGCTCATTATGGTAAAATATTTCTAATGGGCGAGCCTTTGATAAAGAAACTAGGCTTTAGCAGGGACGCTAATGAGACTGCAGGATCTGAGGAGGAAAGGCTGCACTGGATTGCTTTTCAAGGTTGGTGTGTTGGGTGTGGGCTTGTTTTTCCTCTTTTTATTTATTTCTTTCTCCCTTCATACACATTCATACACAGGGCTAAATAAAACTGAGCGGTAAAGAGATCTGCCTTTGCAGTATCCATCACCCAGAGAACGAATGCCGATCAGGCTGCTTTTGATCAGACGTCCCGTGCTGTTTTGTGTGGTTGACCACGTCCCTTGTTGGCCCATAGCCAGGGAAAGCTGTTTCATCTCTGTCCACACAGTAACTTGAATTGAGTTGCGGAAGACTTTCTGCACTGTGGAGGGACGTAATGCTAATTAAGGGTGATGGAAGATCAAGACAGGGATAAAATATGATGCTGATGTACTCTATAGCAACGACTTTGAAACTAAACGTTTTCTATGCTAGCATTGACAGAAGTCTGATACTGCAGCTTGTAATGTACTCTGTGATAGTGTTTTTAATTTGGTTCTTATTGTTTCATTTGAGCCATAAATGAATGCTACAAAAGTTTTCTTAGGAAAATAGAAACATAGACAATGTCAGTTGTTAACTGAAGATGTCACACTTCAACTGTTGTAATAGTTCTGTTGAGGGGATTTACTGTAGAGCAGCAGTATCCAAACACATTGAAAATAGCTGCAATAATGCATAAACTGTCTAAATGATGTTAACTACTCTAATCCTACAGTGCATAGCATATGCTGTAACATACCATTCATACAAAGCAGATTACAATTTATTCATGCAGGTATATGAATAAGTAATGGAGGCCTGTGGTCATTAAAAATACCACCAGATTGGGTTTGAGTGACATTCATTTGATATCCCAGTCAATAATTGTACAATATTGATTTAGTATTAGCATCCATTTTTACCTCAACCCTTTCATGTGCTAAGCCCTAGCATTGGTTGACAGCAGAGTGATGGGATTCATTTAAGTACAATGGTTTACCACAATTGTAATGGAAATAAATATGGTAATGTGTCCGTTTTCCCCCAACATAATCAGACCTGGGAAGAAAATCGTATTTTGTAGTTTATTTGATAATAACATATTTTTAAATACTCGCGGTATTCGAATTTAGAGAATCAACTAAAAGCAACTATTGGCCACAATTGTCTATGATTTTTAAATACAGGTCTATTTGAACATATTGTGAATAACTCTCAGAAAAACCAATTATTTTTTTTTTGCATATATAGCAGTTATTTCTAAACAACAACAACAAAAACAATTGACAGCTGCCTAATATTTGATGAAGAACCAAAAACTATAACAGTTTAATTGGTCTAAGTATATTATCATTAGCACATGGTTTGGAGGGCTTTCAGATATGAATCGAACAGATTTCAGATATAAACCGAACAGATTTTGTTTTATTGTTTAAAATAGATTTTTCTGAATTTTGTTGCATCATGCATTACATTACCCTTTACATCATTGTCATAGCCTATGGTTCTTTATCGGTCATTTTAGATCTTGATTAATCATTTAAAAATGGTGATTCCATTTGATGAACATTGTTGAGCTTTGTTCATCAAATGGATGCTTTGTCACTCATTGAGCAATGGTCAGGCCTGAACGTTCTCCCAGCGATTCTGAAACAAACATAATTTCCTTATTCTTCCATTAAAATGCATCTGTCCAATGCCATCAGTTATGTAGCTTCAGGTATATCCCTCATTCCCAAATGAATGGAAAAGATAAGCACAGAATGAAACCAGGGAATTATATTGAACGTATCTTTCCATTTAGTATTGAGTCATATATATCAGTCCCTCCAGGATTTAGCCATTTTTTTTAGTGATTTCTGCGCCCAAAAATGCTTGATTTTGTGGCTTCTTTTCTGAAATATATTTTTTTCACGTTAATTTCATATAAGGCAATAACAAGTAATGTGTGCTCAGTTTTTTGACAATATTAAGCAGAATACATAATACAAAAATAATTGCTCAATTTTGTCTATTTTCCTGAACAAACAGCTCTGTCATAATCCACTTACATTCACTCACACACACCTCTTCATCAGGCTTGGGGCTTGCTATAAACACGAGATGCACCTCCCATCTACTTGCAGTAGAGCATGCTGGGAAATATGATAATTATAATGATTATGGTAAAAATGTGCCTAATAAGGCTAACTTCTTTAAAACTTTTCTGAGACAGATGATATAATACCTGTACTTTGTTTCTTGTTTCGGATTCCTCCATTCTGGCTGACTGAGGCTCACTCAAGGTTGTCAGTTGTTACTTCATTTTTCAAACCTTGAGGACCTTTGTGTGGGGTTGCGGTATAGATGCATGCAATGTGATTGGTCAATAATTTAACACATTTAGGGTGTGTTGTATGTTTTTCAGCTTTTAACACATTAATTGCAGGAATTGACACGAAATGTGCTGAACATTTTACAAAAACCATGTTGTGCCAACACAGTAGATTCTGTTAAAATTAACACGTGTCATCCCTAACTACACACAGATGTGTTAAAAAATAACAGATGGTATTAGACATGCACAGGGTAGTCTAAAAAGCCATGTATTTATCCAACTGCCTGAGTTGTGTCAACATATAGGAACAGCCTAGGGTAATCTAAAGAGCCAAGCGTTACTCCAACCTTCTGAGTGTGCTGAGGAACCAGAGAAGTTGGGAGCAGTTGGTGTGCTTGTGTGAAAAGGGAGTGAGAGAGTGGATGAGTGCTGGGGGACATTTTTTACTGTTGCCCACCTTGGCACACAACTGCTTTGTCTTCAGATCAGAGCTTTGCCATGAACCAGAGGTTGGCACTGAATCCAAGTGGCCTTGGGAGATAAGGCAACCACTGGGACATTACAGATTCAGGCATTAGCCAAGTGGAGACTTGATGGAGAGCAGGGAAAGCTGAGGTTTTTGATAACGCCTTCTGATTTTTCCTGTGCCCATTCAAGAAAGTGGACGTCTCATCTGTTTTTTTATTTAATTAAATTGTTTTATTTAATCTTTATTTAACTAGGCAAGTTGGTTAAGAACATATTCTTATTTACAATGACGGCCTACCCCAGCCAAACCCGGACGACGCTAGACCAATTGTGCGCTACCCTATGGGACTCCCAATCACAGCCGGATGTGACACAGCCTGCATTTGAACCAGGGACTGTAATGATGCCTCTTGCACTGAGATGCAGTGCCTTAGACCGCTTCGCCACTACCTGTTAGGTAGCTTAGTGGCCAAGAGGGACTCCAGAGTGAGCACCTCACTGCCTGACACATTTTCTGCCTTCACCCAACCTGGCAGTCCTATGGAAACATACAGTATTCAGGGTAGTCCCTGCTGAAAAAAAAACAGTATACACCAGCTCGTGACCAGCCTTTGCTGTGTTTTTGTTGGTCGCCAGCATGTCAACATATGCTGGTCACCCGCAAAACCAGCATCAAGTCACATTATGGTGACTTGCAAGTGGGGAATATCCAATTGTAAATTTTATTTACCACAAATCAGCATTCGGAGCTCCAAGGCCTGCGTCGAAGTAGATTACTTTGAAGCAGTGTGTCGATTCTTGGATCATTTTATTAGAAGCACGGGATCAATTGGCTACCATGATCAATTGGCTACCAATTGGCTAAAAAAGGCTACCATGCGCACGCGCTACGGTGTGTGTGCGACCTCGTCTAGAATAATACGGTTGTTCTAAATTATTTTGACCAGCAGATGCCACTAGTGTACAATGTGTTGATCAAAGCCTCAAGTAATGAACCTATTTTCGAAAACAATTGGCTGGAAATGCTCAATGCTTCAGTTTAGTTTCTCCATCACTACTAAAATGTTTGTTCCAGTTTAGATGGTTTAGGTAGTGTAATTTATTCATCTTTCTAATCCTGGCAGTCATTCTGAATGCAAATTGTGGGAATTCACTCTGGCTGGATTCCAATAGGAATTAAACATCACATTGTAAAACAGCTGTGGTAAACAGTGGGGTGTTGAGTTGAGCGTGCAGAGATTAACACAGAGACAGGGAGGTTTTAGTCCGCAAACACAAATTTACTGGGCCATAAAATAAACTTAACAAAGAAAATCACGTAGGTATGGCTTGTTCCTTCTCAACGTTGGCTCTGTGTCAGTCTCTCCCGGATCTCTCTCGTGGTGTGTCACAGTGCTCCTTTTATGTGGCCTCCACGACTGGTTGGCACTTTCCCCTCCACTTGGAGCTATCCGTGTCGGAGTGCCCAGCTCATGTACTCCCAGCAGAGCGAGCCAACATCGCATCACGTACCTCCCCTCTATTACCACCCCACGGGTTAGACCTCCTGGGATACCACACACCCCCACCCCTTAGCCCTGACTGGGAGGGAGGCATGCTCAGGGTTAGGTTTGAGGGGCATGGTCAGTGATCAGGGTGAACTTCCTCCCAAGGAGGTAATACTTGAGGGTGTCCAGTGCCCACTTCAGGGCGAGGCATTCCTTCTCGACTATCGAGTACTTCTATCTCAGGAGGAGCTTCTTGCTGACATACATGATTGGGTGCTACTCGCCTTCCTGCTCTTGGGAGAAAACATCCACCACTGCCTGTAACCTACAAAGATGGGACTCCCAACTGTCACTGCGCACAATTATGTCATCCAAATAAGCAGCCGCGTACTCACTGTGCGGTCACAAGACGCGGTCCATGAGTCGCTGAAAGGTTGCTGGTGCCCCGTGGAGCCCGAAAGGAAGAACCCGGTAGTGGTATAGCCCCCCCGGTGTGGAGTAGGCCGTCTTCTCCCGGGAGGCCGATGCCAGCGGCACCTGCCATTACCCCTTTCGTCAGGTCCAATGTGCTGACGTATCTCGCCATACCCAAATGGTCGATCAGTTTGTCCACCCGGGGCATGGGGTAGGCGTCGAACGTACTGACCTCGTTCAGGCCCCGGAAGTAATTGCAGAAGCAGATGGTTCTGTCCGGTTTCGGTACCAGCACTATAGGGCTAGACCATTCACTGTGCGACTCCTCCAGTACCCCCATCTCTCGCATTGTCGTCACTTCCCGCTGGACCGCCACCCTCCGGGCTTCTAGTATCCGGTATGGCCGTTTACGTTCTTTTTCTCCCGGACGTGTGTGGATTTGATGTTCCACGAGATCCGTGAGCCTCGGTACCTCTGAGAACACGGCCATATTCTGCTGGACCAACTAGCTGAGCTCTTGTTGTTGGGTCGGGCTGAGGTCTTCCCCCATTGCAACTTCGACAGAGGGCAGGCTCTGCTGTGGCCGGGTCCACGTTACGCACAGCGCCTCTCATGCATGCCATTTCTTCAGCAAGTTCACATGATAGAGCTGGAGGGGATTTCTCCACCCCGTTAGTCGGACCTTGTAATTGACGTCGCCTACCCGCTCAACAATGTCATAGGGCCCATGCCACGTAGCCAGTAATTTACTCTCCATAGTAGGGATCAGCACCAAGACCTTCTCACCTGAGTTGTTGGGACCCCCGGTTGTAGACACGCTCCTGGGCGCGTTGCGCCTGGGCCATGTGCTCTCTCAGCATTGGCCAAATCGCCGTCATCCTCTCCCTCATCTCCTCCACATGTTCTACTTCGCTGCGAAGGGGGGGGCGGCTGCTCTTCCCAGACCTCCTTGGCTAGGTCCAGCAGTCCGCGGGGCCAATGGCCATACAGGAGCTCAAAGGGGGAGAACCCAGTGGATGCTTGGGGTACCTCGTGCACTGAGAACATCATGTGAGGCAGCAGCTGGTCCCAGTTCCTCCCGTCTCTCTCGATGACCCATCTTCAGCATCTGCTTTAGGGTCTTCGTTCAACTAGCCTGTCCGTTTGTGGATGGTACACACTGCTCCTCACCTGTTTTTTTTCAGAATAGATTGCAGACATCTTTCATCACACAAGACATGAATGCGGTGCCCTGGTCCATCAGGATATCCCGCGGAATACCCACCGGCTAAATAAATGGAAGAGCTCCCGTGCGCTACCTTTTGCTGCCGCCATGCGTAACAGGATTGCCTCAGGATACCTGTGTCGGTCTCTCCCAGTTCTCTCGCGTGGTGAGCCACAGTGCTCCCTCTATGTGGCCTCCACGGCTGGTTGGCACTTTCCCCTAATTACCTCCACTTGGAGCTATCCGTGTTGGGGTGACCAGCTCGTGTACTCCCAGCAGAGGGAGCCAACGTCGCATCACGTACCTCCCCTCTATTACCACCCCCCAGGTTAGACCTCCTGGGATACCACACAGCATAATATGATTTGACGTTGGTCACCAGTGTCCAAAACACAGCAAAGGCTGGTTACCAGCGAAAAACACAACGAAGGCTAGTCACCAGTGAAAACACAATGAAGGCTGATCTGCCAGCGAAAGCACAATGAAGGCTGGTCACCAGCGAATACACAACAATGGCTGGTCTGCCAGCATCACCAGCTAGACCATGCTGTTTAGAGACTTCTCATGAATCGTAAATGGCAGAACTACTCTGGGCCATTGAAAGAGGCAGGGGGATGGTAAACAAAAATATAAACGATAAACGCAACATGCGATGCTTTCAAAGATTACAGTCATATAAGAGTTACAGTTCATAAGAGTTACAGTTCTGTTACAGTTACAGAGCATCCCACACATGGTCAGTGGGTGACATGTCTGGTGATTATGGAAGAACTGGGTCATTTTCAGCTTCCAGGATTTTGTACAGAGCCTTGTGACATGAGGTGATGGCGGTGGATGAATGGCAAGACAATGGGCCTCAGGATCTCGTCACGGTATCTCTGTGCATTTAAATTTCCATCAATAAAATGCAATTGTGTTTGTGTCCATAGCTTATGCCCATTCCATAACCCCGGGGTGGCAGGTAGTCTAGTGGTTAGATAATTAGGCCAAAAGGTTACTGGACCAAATCCTTGAGCTGAATAGGTAAAAATCTGTTGTTCTGCCTCTGAGCGAGGAAGTTAATCCACTGTTCCCTGGGCGCTGAAGATGTGGATGCTGATTAAGGCAGCACCCCACACCTCTCTGTGGAAGACACATTTCAGTTGTATAAATGACTAGTATCCCCCTTCTTTTTTACCACATCGCCACCATGGGGCACTCTGTTCACAACGTTGACATCATCAAACCTGCTCGCCAACACAATGCCATACAGGCTGTCAAAGACGACTGCAAGAGCACAGCGCAGAATGCTCAATGAGGTTAAGAAGAATCCTAGAGTGTCAGCTAAAGACTTACTGAAATCTCTGGAACATGATAACATCTCTGTTGACGAGTCTACGATGCGTAAACACTAAACAAGAATGGTGTTCATGGGAGTACACCATGGAAGAAGCCACTGCTGTCCAAAAAAAAAACATTGCTGCACATCTGAAGTTCGCAAAAGAGCACCTGGATGTGCCACAGCACTACTGGCAAAATATTCTGTGGACAGATTAAACTAAAGTTGAGTTGTTTGGAAGGAACACACAACACTATGTGTGGAGAAAAAAAGGCACAGCACACCAACATCAAAACCTCATCCCAACTGTAAAATATGGTGGAGGGAGCATCATGATTTGGGGCTGCTTTGCTGCCTCAGGGCCTGGACAGCTTGCTATCATTGACGGAAAAATGAATTCCCATGTTTATCAAGACATTCTACAGGAGAATGTAAGGCTATCTGTCCACCAATTGAAGCTCAACAGAAGTTGGGTGATGCAACAGGACAACGACCCAAAACACAGAAGTAAATCAACAACAGAATGGCTTCAACAGAAGAAAATACGCATTCTGGAGTGGCCCAGTCAGAGTCCTGACCTCAACCCGATTGAGATGCTGTGGCATGACCTCGAGAGCGGTTCACACCAGACATTCCAAGAATATTGCTGAAATGAAAGTTTTGTAAAGAGGAATAGTCCAAAATTCCTCCTGACTGTTGTGCAGGTCTGACCCCCAACTTCAGAAAACGTTTGTTGAGGTTATGTGTACACGATTTGTTCAATAAAGACATGAAAACATATAATTATTTGTGTATTATTAGTTTAAGCAGACTGTGGTTGTCTATTGTTGTGACTTAGATGAAGATCAGGTCAAATTGTATGACCAGTTTATGCAGAAATCCAGGTATTTCCAATGGGTTCACATATCTATTATACTTAACAGAAAAGTATTCCAAAATTATTAGTTGATACCCACATTTTTGTCTGTTTTTACAGTAGGTATGGGTGCATCGATGTACAACGATGAGGGTCTTACCTTATCCCTTTGTCACACCAGATTGTCTCTGAAGACACTAGTGCAGGTTTTCCCAAACTCGCTCCTCGGGACCCCAAGGGTTGCACGCTTTGGTTTTTGCCCTAGCACTACACAGCTGATTCAAATCATCAACTTGTCATCAAGCTTTGAATCAGCTGTTTAGTGTTAGGGCGAAAAACAAAACGTGCAGCCCTTGGGGTCCCGAGGACCGAGTTTGGGAAACGCTGCCCAAGTGTCACTCTTCTTTTACTCCCTCTGCCCTGATCTTTTTTCATCTTTCTGATGCAGATAAATCCCAGGGGATTTCCAGGGTGCTACGGTTTCAGCCTTCCTCTTATCAGTCAGGAGCAGTGCCTGTCCCTACCTGAATCTAGCATTTACCATCACCCTGCCTCTTTCAATGGCACCGAGTAGCTCTGCCATTTCCTATTTGTGCCAAGTCTCCAAAGCTGGAAATGATCGAGACCACATGGCATAGAATTTGCTGCCTTCATTGTGCTTTTACATTATGTTTATTGGTTTGTATCTGACCTATGTGTTAGGGTTAATGTTAAAAACAGGTAAATGTGTAGATTTACGTTTCTTAGCTGTAAATATATATATTACACATTTTACACATTTGCATTTAGATTATATGATAGAAAATACAACCCAATACGCAACAGAAATAATGTAACTTGCAGCAAGAATAGCTAGTTGTATTACACTCAAAAAAAGTGCTGGGTTAAAAACAACCCAATATGGGTCAATATTGGACAGACAGTTGGGTCACAAACAACCAATTGTTTTCTTTAAATTGGGTTGTTGATGCTGGGTTATTGAGCTATAAATCTCAGGGTCAGACCAGAAGACTGGGGGTGTGGTTTAGTAGAGGCCTGGCTTTCAGATTATTATTTTTGGCCACCCACGAGAGTCAATGTCATTCCGGTTAATCTGTTCTGTTGTATTGTCAGCACATGTTAAAGCTGAGTACTGACACTTTTGTAGCTTTTATAATGATTACATGCTCAGACCCCTCCCAACACAAAGACTCAAACAACCATCTGAAACTTCACCAGTCCAACCAAATAAGACTCTTTTAATTTGTAACCTTTATTTAACTTTGCAAGTCAGTTAAGAACAAATTCTTATTTTCAATGACAGTCTAGGAACAGTGGGGTTAACTGCCTTGTTCAGGGGCAGAATTACAGATTTTTACCTTGTAGGTTCAGGGATTCAATCTTGCAACCTTTCGGTTATTAGTCCAACTCTCTAACCACTAGGCTACCTACCTGCCGCCGACTCTAACCCTATCTACACTCACTCCTCCTCCTGCTGTAGTTAATTTAATCTGATTGTCAAAAGGTTCCATGACTTTGTCCACACAGGACATCTGAACCCACAAAATACATTTTGATGATTTTCATTAAATTGTGGGTGTTTTATTTAACTTTTGTACACCTGTGGTGTCCTTGGTCAAAAATGACCAGGCATTAGAAATGAATTGGTGAGTCTACAATTCGTGTATACAATTGAGTTCAGGCACATGCCCATTCATCAGATGGACACACTTCCTCTCCCAGACCCCCACATGCATATGTGTATGAGCACACACACACACACACACACACACACACACACACACACACACACACACACACACACACACACACACACACACACACACACACACACACACACACACACACACACACACACACACACACACACACACACACACACCACTCCCCTTCCGGGCTTCCATGGCAAACCCCATTGGAACCTTTCCCCAATAGAATCATGCCCCCACGGGAACCACACATGTTGGCATTCTCACAAACAATCACAACATTGTTTCAATAATTTATAGACATTTTCTAACAGCTATGGTACAGTTGAAGTCGGAAGTTTACATACACCTTAGCCAAATACATTTTAACTCAGTTATTCACAATTCCTGACATTTAATCTTAGAAAAAGTGCCCTGTCTCAGTTCAGTTAGGATCACCACTTTATTTTAAGAATGTGAAATGTCAGAGAAACCGCAGAGAGAATGATTTATTCCAGCTTTTATTTCTTTCATCACATTCCCAGTGGGTCAGAAGTGTACATGCACTCAATTAGTATTTGGTAGCATTGCCTTTAAATTGTTTAACTTGGGTCAAACGTTTCGGGTAGCCTTCCACAAGCTTCCCACAATCATTTGGATGAATTTTGGCCCATTCCTCCTGACAGAGCTGGTGTAACTGAATCAGGTTTGTAGACCTCCTTGCTCGCACACGCTTTCTCAGTTCTGCCCACACAATGTCTATAGGATTGAGGTCAGGGCTTCGTGATGGCCACTCCAATAATTTGACCAATATTGTTGTCCTTAAGCCATTTTGCCACAACTTTGGAAATATTCTTGGGGTCATTGTCCATTTCGAAGACCCATTTGTGACCAAGCTTTAACTTCCTGACTGATGTCTTGAGATGTTGCTTCAATATATCCACATAATTTTCCTTTCTCTTGATGCCATCTATTTTGTGAAGTGCACCAGTCCCTCCTGCAGCAAAGCACCCCCACAACATGATTCTGCCACCCCTGTGCTTCATGGTTGGGATGGTGTTCTTCGGCTTGCAAGCCTCCCCCTTTTTCCATCCAAACTTAATGATGGTCATTATGGCCAAACAGTTCTATTTTTGTTTCATCAGACCAGAGGACATTTCTCCAAAAAGTACTATCTTTGTCCCCATGTGCAGTTGCAAACCGTAGTCTGGCATTTTTTATGGCGGTTTTGGAGCAGTGGCTTCTTCCTTGCTTTCAGGTTATGTCGATATAGGACTCGTTTTACTGTGGATATAGATACTTTTATCCCTGTTTCCTCCAGCATCTTCACAAGGTCCTTTGCTGTTGTTCTGGGATTGATAAGCCATTTTCGCACCATAGTACGTTCATCTATTTGGAGACAGAACGGGTCTCCTTCCTGAGCAATATGAAGGCTGCGTGGTCCCATGGTGTTTATACTTGCGTACTATTGTTTGTACAGATGAACGTGGTACCTTCAGGAGTTTGGAAATTGCTCCCAAGGATGAACCAGACTTGTAGAGGTCTACAACTTTTGGCTGATTTCTTTAGATTCTCCCATGATGTCAAGCAAAGAGGCACTGAATTTTAAGGTAGGCCTTGAAATACATCCACAGAAACACCTACAATTGACTCAAAAGCCTATCAGAAGCTTCTAAAGCCATTACATCATTTTCTGGAATTTTCCAAGCTGTTTAACTACTTAGGAAGTGGTGGGGTGCCCGACACTACCCGGTGAAATGCAAGGCGCCAAATTCAAAATACAAAAGTTGAATTATTAAACATTCATCAATATACAAGTTTTGCATAGTCATCAAAAGCTCTGCTTCTTGGCAATATCACAGCATTGTCAGATTTCAAAAAGGCTTTACGGCGAAAGCACTACATTTGATTGTTTGAGGGTAGCACCTCCAATATTTTTCCATTAGCATAAATTCATAAACCATCGGGGTTCACACAAAACACATTTCACAGCGAAATCAAATCCCTTACCTTTTGAAGAACTTCTGCTGAGGGCTTCCCAAGTGTCCAACAAAGACAATCCATGGTTCTTTTGTTAGAAAAAGTCATTATATCCATGAATCTCCGTTTTGTTGGTGCGTTATGATCAGAAAATACAGCGTCCACTCGCCCATTGAACCGTGAAGAGAACTCGTTCGAACTATACCTATACACTTGTTCAAGAACAATCAAACATCATTGATAATGTATCCTTAGGAACACTTTTATGCATATTTAGTATAATATTTCAACCGGATTATAAACTGGGCGATAGGAAAGGAAAAAACCACAGCGCGCGCAAGCCTGTGAACACGCATCCTCTTCTGTTTACATCTGGTGACCACTTCCAAATTCTTCTTCTATTACCATCCAGAGCAACTAAACATAATCAAAACACTGTCTAGAGATTGTTGACATCCAGTGGAAGCAATAGGTACTGAAATCTTACTCCCTTATATGGTCATTTTCAATAGGGAGGGGTTCAAAATGAGGCAATGTGTCAAATACACTTTTTCCAGGACAGAAATTCCTCAGGTTTTTGCCTGCTATATCCGTTCTGTTATACTTACAGACAATATTTTAACACTCTTAGAAACGTCAGAGTGTTTCCTATCCAATAGTACTAATTATGTGCATATCCTATTTTCTGGGCCTGAGTGGGAGGCATTTTACTTTGGGCATGCCAGACTCTCCAAAACCGTCACCTCGGGAGCCGCTCCCTAAGAAGTTAATAAAAAGTGTGGAGAAAAAACCTGACTATCTGATATTCACATTCTGCTATTTATTGATGACCAGCAAATGTCTCTAATGTGCATTGTGAACCTATTATGAGTAAATAACAGTTTTTCGGGACAATTTGGAGAAAGCTCCGAAGACTTCAAAAAGCCTTGGTTTCCCATGACTACAGTTGAAGTCAGAAGTTACATACACCTTAGCCAAATACATTTAAACTCAGTTTTTCACAATTCCTGACACTTAAACCAAGTAACAATTCCCTGTCTTAGGTCAGGTAGGATCACCACTTTATTTTTATGTGCATATCCTATTTTCTGGGCCTGAGTGGGAGGCATTTTACTTTGGGCACGCCAGACTCTCCAAAACCGTCACCTCGGGAGCTGCTCCCTAAGAAGTTAAAGGCACAGTCAACATAGTGTATGTAAACTTCTGACCCACTGGAATTGTGATACAGTGAAATAATCTGTCTGTAAACAATTGTTGGAGAAATTACTTGTGTCATGTACAAAGTACATGTCCTAACCGACTTGCCAAAACTTTAGTTTGTTAACAAGAAATTTGTGGAGTGTTGAAAAAACTAGTTTTTATGACTCCAACATAAGTGTATGTAAACTTCCGACTTCAACTGTATATAAAGCTTTTTTGAGGCCATGCTCACAATTAATTCTGTTGCAGCACAATGACCAAACTGTATGTGAGGCTCTTGATCATATCTTTGATCATGACACTGGTGAGGAGTAGAGAGTCCTTGTTAAACTTTGTCACAAAGTAGTGTGTGATACAATACACTATGTTTCATCTGAGTATTTGTTTTATAGTCAAAATAATCCATACTTTTTTATCTCAAAAACGAGTTGTATGAGCTCAGGTCAATGATGCCCACGGGCCATAAATAGCAAATTGAAGTTCAAAACGTGTAATGTTCACAAGAACTTAAGTTGATAAAAAGATCTAACACAACATTAGGTGATAATATATGTATCAATATGGATTTATAATCAGCTATAACGGTGCAGTCATTTTGGACCTGGAACACATAATTAATTAACATGAAACTAACAGGAGGGTTAAAGAAACTGCCAAAGGAAAATAGAGATTGTGAACTGACTAAGTAATTGATGGACTGATTATTGTTACCTGTTTTTTGATTGAATGCATTTATTTTTGGTTGTTGTTTATATTTCTTTTGATTTGCTTAAGTTGTATTGATTACTTGTTGTTAAAAAAAAAAAATATTTGGAAGTTGAACTAAATTGATTAAAAATGTTGACTTGGAATGAATTTTGGAACAACCAAATAAAAGGAACTTTTACACAAGTGTCTATACATGTCCCAATGTTGTGATAGATTCCACTTCATAACATTTTAATAATAATTGGTGGGGGGAGGGGTGACCTTCAGATTGTAATTTTTGGTCACCCATGAGTATAAATGTTAATTACTGTTCATACACTGCAATTTCCCTTCAATATTTTAATATTCAACTAACAACATTAATAATTATTATAACAAAGAGGTTACTATCCCACTTAAGCACTAGACCTTCACTTGTATAAGCTGCTTTAAACTACAACAGTGGCAGTGCTTATCATGAACAGATGAACCAGAATGACATTTACTCTCAAGGGTGTCCAAAAATAACAATATGAAAGCCACACCCCTAATAAGCCACACCTCTAGCGTTCTGATCTGACTGGGTGGAGCACCGCACAATAACCCAACTAAGTGACCGAACTGGCTGGGTCAAAAATAACCCAACTTGTGTTTTGTCCACTAATTAACCAGTGCTGGGTTGTTTTTAATTTAAAAAAAATATTGTAATAACATGAAAGAACATAGGATTAATTCATTTAAAAGATGAGTGCGATTTATCAGCCAAAGTAACACAGTTACATGCTTAATGCTGTCCAGAATTCATAATTCATTTCCGCGATAGGGCAATGGCCAGCCAAATGAAATACTGCAATATATTGTCCTCTCAGCAACCTTTTGTTTCACACTCTACAGTTGAATTCTAATATGGAAGGTAAAAAATATATTACATTTATTTCAGAAAATTATAATTAACCTAATTTGAAAATGTGTATTTTGTACTCTTCGTACTTTAAGGGTCACATTTCTATCAGTAAGGCTAATACATTTTCCATCCAATATTAATATGAACTTTCTTTGTCTTACTTGAAGAAGAGTAATCACAAATCCACTTGACTTTAAAAAAACGTATGTACTCTTGTTGAACGGTAAGAGTTATTGACATCCATCCGTCCGTATTCCTTATTCCACCAAAGCTCAACAACTTTGAATCATCTTGTTTCAATTGACTGAGTGAAACAAGTCCCTCCATCCCCTAAAGACATCAATGGCTCTGGCGTTGTTGAAACGAGAGCAAAAACACTGTTTAAAATCATACTGAATGATCAATTGGCTGATACAACATTAAAATGTGCATCAATGACTAAGCGGAATCGAACCAGAGATCATCTAACACTGTTTGAAAGCAAAATGGGAGCAGTATAGTTGTGTAACTCTGAAAAAAGACCTTAGTGTGCACCCCCAATGGCACCATATTCCCTATATAGTGTACTACTTTTCACCAGAGCCCTATGGAACTTGGTTAAAAGTAGTGCACTATATTGGGGGTAGGGCGCATTTGAGATGCTATTCATATTGTTCCATTTTGGAGTAAGTCAAAATATTGTATGTTACATACTGTATATGCAGACATTGTGTACTATAGTCCTACCTACAGTACCACAGTCTCATCACCTTAACCAGTAGAGGAATATAATACACTCTCCAGAGTCATGTTTGTGCTTGTTGTTTGTGGCTCGATTCTCATGCTTGCCTGCATTGTGAACGCTAGCCTTCATGCACTGAGGTTGTGTCTCCAAAAAATCTGTGTAATTGCAGGGCACTCCATCTTACCGCTGCCCCAGTTCCTAATCACACACTACCTATCAATCTAATGGAAGGAGGATTGAGGGAGACAGATTTTTTAAAAAGTTTAATCTGCCTAGTGGCAAGAGAGTCATTCATTGTTAGAGACTCTGCCAGGAGGCCGAGGGGAGTTTTTCCACTTAATATTAGTATTCCCTTTCACAAAGGTCTCACCAGTAGCTCTACATGCCCACAGATATTTTGGTTATTTGTTTTCTCTGGTGACTCCTGGCAATCTTGGCGCCACTCCCAAAAAGAGCCCAGAAGAGCCCATTCCCTGCTCACAGTCTTGTCTATCTTCCCCCAGCCAGACTTCTCTTACCAGTTCTCATAATTAACTCTTAGTGCAATGAGGCATGACATACCATATGCATCCTGCCCAAACCTAACAGGTCTCCAGCTGCTAATTGGTCTCTACATTATAAAGGTATATGAACAAAAAAAGAAGCCACAGCTATATGATGTTCAACATGTATAAAGTGCATTCGGAAAATAATCATACCCTTTGACGTTTTCCACATTTTGTTACGTTACAGCCTTATTCTAAAATTGATTTAAAAAAATGTCCTTATCAATCTACACACAATACCCCATTACAACAAAGTATAACACATAAAATACCTTATTTACATAAGTTTTCAGAACCTTTGCTATGTTACTTGAAATTGAGCTCAGGTGCATCCTGTTTCCATTGATCATCCTTGAGATGTTTCTATAACTTGATTGGTGTCCACCTGTGGTAAATTCAATTGATTGGACATGATTTGGAAAGGCACACTCCTGTCTATATAAGGTCCCAGAGTTGACAGCTCATGTCAGAGCAAAAACCAAGCCATTAGGTTGAAGGAATTGTCCGTAGAGGTCCACAACAGGATTGTGTTAAGGCACAGATCTGGGGAAGGGTAGTGAAACAATTCTGCAGCATTGAAGGTCCAAAATAACACATCATTCTTAAATGGAAGAAGTTTGGAACCACCAAGACTCTTCCTAGAGCCAAACTGAGCAATCGGGGGAGAAGGGCCTTGGTCAAGGAGGTGACCAAGAACCCGATGGTTACTCTGACCGAGCTCCAGAGTTCCTCTGTGGGATGGGAGAACCTTCCAGAAGGACAACCATCTCTGTAGCACTCCACCAATTAGACCTTTATAGTAGAGCTGCCAGACAGAAGCAACTCCTCAGTAAAAGGGACGACAGCCCACTTGGATTTTGCCAAAAGGCACCTAAAGGACTCTCAAACCATGAGAAACAAGAGTCTCTGGTCTGGTGAAACCAAGATTGAACTCTTTGTCCTGAATGCCAAGCGTCACGTCTGGAGGAAACCTGGCACTATCCCTACGGTGAAGCATGGTAATGGCAGTATCACGCTGTGGGGATGTTTTTCATTGGCAGGGAGACTAGGAAAAGATGAACGGAGCAAAGTAGAGTGAGATCCTTGATGAAAACCTGCTCCAGAGCGCTCAGCACCTCAGACTGGTGCAAAGGTTCACGATTGAACATCTCTGAAGATACCTGAAAATAACTGTGCAGTGACGCTCCCCATCCAACCTGACAGAGCTTGAGAGGATCTGCAGAGAAGAATGATAGAAGCTCCCAAAATACAAGTGTGCTAAGCTTGTAGCTTCATACCCAAGAAGACTCAAGACCGTAATCGCTGCTAAAGGTGCTTCAACAAAGTGCTGAGTAAAGAGTCTGAATACTCAGCCTAAATGCCAGATTTTTTTTCTTTGTGGTAAAAAAACTAAATCATTCTGCTTTATGCCATTTAGGCAAATGCAAACACTTAAATTTGAGGCGAGTTTTGAAGTAAACCACTGATCCAGTTATATATATTAACCCTTCTAGACCAAAGTGATGTGCATTGCCTCACGGTAAATGTTGCATCTCAAATCACACCCTATTCCCTATATAGTGACTAAAGTTGTGCACTATGTGGAGAATATGGTGCCATTTGGCATCCAGTCAAATAAACCGGTTTGATTTAGCTCTTATTAAGTGCTAGTTGGTTGGAGACTTTGAGTAGTAATAGTCTTCCTGGGCTCAGCTGCTCCCTAGCGACTTGGTCAAAGTAAGGCTACATGGACAGGGAGAAACTTATTAGGAATTTTCTGATGTGAGCAGGTGGTTGTGGAGGAGGTATTTCTGTCCAATTTAGTAGGGCATGGGTGACTACTTCAGTGAAGAAAATAATATATCAGGTGAAGATGAAATGGAGAGAAATCGTTCAATGTTTAAAATTTAATTATAGTTGAAACTCTTCCATAGTTGGAACTGTTGGATCTGACTGACATAAGTCACAGCTAATATCAATAAACACTATGGTCCTGTCTAGAGGATGTACTTATACATCAAGCTGCCTCACGCTACTCAAACAGGAAATAGGCTCCTGCTCTACACTCCTAGAAAAAGGTGCTATTTAGAACCTTAAAAGGTTCTTCGGCTGTTCCCATCAAATAACCTTTTGAAGAGTCGCTTTTTGTTCCAGGTAGAACCCTTTTGGTTCCAGGTAGAACCCCTTTGAGTTCCACGTAGAAGCTTTTTTACAGAGGGTTCTACATGGAACCAAAAAGGGTTCTATCTGGAACCACAAAGGGTTATTCTGTGGGGACAGCTGAAAAATCGTTTTGGAACCCTTTTTTCTGATTGTGTATGGGCCATTATGGTTTGGACAAGGCTTATTATACTTTAATATTAAACCCAATGACCATTATACTTTAATATTAAACCCAATGACCTATTTGCTTCTGGCCAGGCAGATGGGAGCTTCCCGTCATTATCAATAGGCTAATGAATTCAGTTGAGTGATGTTGTTTTTCTTCTGGTGCAAAGTGGAAAGGACCTTTGAGATCGTGACCTTTACATTCGGCTGATGCAATCATCTTTCCCAAAATACTTTAATGAAGACGGGGCAAATGGATATTGTAAAGTGTAATCTAAAAATTTCCAGTCATCAAATTTTAGGTGTAATTTTCTCGTTTCCAGTCATCAAATGTACCATTTATTTTAATTATCAAGAAGGTATCCACTGTAATTGCACTTGGATCAGACGAGGAGAGACATCAGACAGTAATTTGTATAATACTTCCCCTCTGCACTGTGAAGACTGACTAGGCATTAGCCGCAGTTACTGACATGTGAAATGACACCATTGAGAATGCTGTGATTAGGCTGACCTTTTGGTGAGAGGGCAGGATGCAGTAGCACAGTCCAGGCTATGCTAATGTAATGTGAGGCGACGTTAACACATTCATTATTACAATTATTTAAATGTAAATTACTATCTTTAGACCCTGGAATAGTACAGCACTGATAGGGATGATAGTAGACATTGGTTCCCAATTCTACACAGGAAGATATTATACTGTTCTGATTGCATCTGGCTTAGAACTCAACAACTGTATTGGTTTTGTCAGTAAACAGTGGCAGGCCCAACCTGAAATCCATCAATTTCAACAAGATATATTTAAAAATCCAATCTAACTCAGGTGCTAGGAGGATAGCAGGTCTTGATGGAGTTTTGTGTCAGTTTAGGAAAAAACACATTTTGCACATGTAAAAAAATTAGCACGTGAAACCATGTGGTTTTGGAACACTTCACATTTGATGATATTTCATATGGAATGTTGTCCCACTCCTCTTCAATGCCTGTGCGAAGTTGCTGGATATTGGCGGAAACTGGAACACACTATAGCACACTTCGATCTAGAGCATCCCGAACATGCTCAATGGGTGACATGTCTGGTGAGTATGCAGGCCATGGAAGAATTGGGACATTTGCAGCTTCAAGGAATTGTGTGCATATCCTAGCAACATGGGGCAGTGCATTATCATGCTGAAAAATGAGGTGATGGCGGAGGATGAATGTCACGACAATGGGCCTCAGGATCTCGTCATGGTATCGCTGTGCCTTCAAATTGCCATCGGTAAAATGCAATTGTGTTCATTTTCCGTAGCTTATGCCTGCCAATACCCTAACCCCACCGCCACCATGGGGTACTCTGTTCACAATGTTGACATCAGCAAACCGCTTGCTCACACGACACCATAACAGGTGGTCTGTGGTTGTGAGGCCGGTTGGACGTACTTCCAAATTCTCTAAAACAATGTTTGAGGTGGCTTGTGGTAAAGAAATGAACATTACATTCTCTGGCTACAGCTCTGGTGGACATTCCTGCAGTCAGCATGCCAATTGCACATTCCCTCAAAACTTGAGATCTCTGTGGCATTGTGTTGTGTGACAAAACTGCACATGTTAGACTGGCCTTTTATTGTCCCCAGCACAAAGTGCACCTCTGTAATGACATGCCACTTCTGTCAGGTAGATGGATTATCTTGGCAAAGGAGAAATGCTCACTAACAGGGGTGTGAACAAATTTGTGCACAGAATTTGAGAGAAAAAAGCTTTTTGTGCATATGGAAAAGATCTGGGATCTTTTGTTTCAGCTCAAGAAACATGGGGCCAACACTTTACCAGAGATTTATAATTTTTCTACCAGTGAAAATTGTGAAATTATTTTATTTTCCCATCTTTAGGACAGTTTTCATTTATTTCATTAAATATGATGTGACATTGATATATACACTATATATACAGTGCCTTGAGAAAGTATTCACACCCCTTGACTTTTTCCACATTTTGTTGTGTTTTTGAGATGTTGTGTCACTGGCCTACAATCAATTCCCCATAATGTAAAAGTGGAATTCTGTAGATTTTTTTTTATTCCAATTAATTATCAATGAAAAGCTGAAATGTCTTGAGTCAATACATATTCAACCCCTTTGTGATGGCAAGTCTAAAGAAGTTCAGGAGTAAAAAAAATCGTAATATTTGCATAATAAGTTGCATGGAAATAAGTGTTTAACATGATTTTTAATGACAGGGAGAGAACATGTGCTTCTGGTGCGGCACATGCTGCCTACAAAGTCACAAGTATAGGCTCGCGAAAATGATTTTAATTTTGAAATATAATAGGGCTTATTTGTATAATTGGTAGGCTGACAAATATATACCTTTCATAATATTTCCCCTAATGTTATTAGCCTACCTCCTCTTTCTCTCTATTGTTGCTTCATTACCTCCTCGCTTTCAACAGTTAAATGAAATACGTTTTTTTGTCCTTATCCTTATCATTCTAATTATGTCCTTGAATAATATAGGACTAGAATTAGATGCAGAAGGCTTTCACTTCTCTTTACGAAGATTGAATGGTTATGGGTCTGAATAAATAACTGCAATAGCCTACCGCCAACGTGCGTCCCTCTTCTAACAGTCTATTGTTATAAGAAATGCTCATGTAAAGCAAGCTATTCTAGTCTAGATTTCCTTGCATGGGACTCCAAGAGCTAAGGAGCATTTTTTTAAGGAGAGAGGAGATCAGAGCACAGGTGCGTGTGCAAGAGATAGAGGCTATAAATTAGAAACTTATTATGCATAACCCATCATTCATTAACTAAATATAGGGCAAATACTGCATTACATTTATTACCTGAAACAGGTATGCTAGGACATCTACAGTTGAAGTCAGAAGTTTCCAAACACTTTAGCCAAATACATTTAAACTCAGTTTTTCACAATTCCAAACATTTAATACTAGTAAAAAAATTCCCTGTCTTAGGTCAGTTAGGATCACCACTTTATTTTAAGAATGTGAAATGTCATAATAATAGTAGAGAGAATGATTTTTTCAGATTGTATTTATTTCATCACATTCCCAGTGGGTCAGAAGTTTAAATAGACTCAATCAGTATTTGGTAGCATTGCCTTTAAATTGTTTAACTTCGGTCTAACATTTCGAGTAGCCTTCCACAAGCTTCCCACAATAAGTTGGGTGAATTTTGGCCCATTCTTCCTGACAGAGCTGGTGTAACTGAGTCAGGTTTGTAGGCATCCTTGCTCACACACGCTTTTTCAGTTCTGCCCACAGATTTTCTATAGGATTGAGGTCAGAGCTATGTGATGGGCTCTCCAATACCTTGACTTTGTTGTCCTTAAGCCATTTTGCCACAACTTTGGAAGTATGCTTTATGTCATTGCCCATTTGGAAGACCCATTTGTGACCAAGCTTTAACTTCCTGACTGATGTCTTGAGATGTTGCTTCAATATATCCACATACACATGCCATCTATTTTGTATGGTGCACCAGTCCCTACTGCAGCAAAGCACCCCCACAACATGATGCTGCCACCCCCGTGCTTCACGGTTGGGATGGTGTTCTTTGGCTTGCAAGCCTCCTCCTTTTTCCTCCAAACATAACAATGGTCATTACGGCCAAACAGTTCTATTTTTGTTTCATCAGACCAGAGGACATTTCTCCAAAAAGTACGATCTTTGTTTCCGTGTGCAGTTGCAAACCGTAGTCTGGATTTTCTATGGCGGTTTTGGAGCAGTGGCTTCTTCCTTGCTGAGCGGCCTTTCAGGTTATGTCGATATAGGACTCGTTTTACTGTGGATATAGATACTTTTGTACCTGTTTCCTCCAGCATCTTCCCATGGTACTTTGCTGTTGTTCTGGGATTGATTTGCACTTTTCGCACCAAAGTACGATCATCTCTAGGAGACAGAACGCGTCTCCTTCCTGAGCGTTATGACGGCGTAGTCCCATGGTGTTTATACACGCGTACTATTGTTTGTACAGATGAACGTGGTACCGTCAGGCGTTTGGAAATTGCTCCCAAGGATGAACCAGACTTGTGGAGGTCTACCATTTTTTTTCTGAGGTCTTGGCTGATTTCTTTAGATTCTCCCATGATGTCAAGCAAAGAGGCACTGAGTTTGAAGGTAGGCCTTGAAATACATCCACAGGTACACCTCGAATTGACTCAAATGATGTCAATTAGCCTATCAGAAGCTTCTAAAGCCATGACATCATTTTCTTGAATTTTCCAAGCTGTTTAAAGGCACTGTTACGTTCCCCAGTTTCTCTGTTGTGGGTTTGTGTTTCAGGAAATGGCTTCCTGAAGTTCCAAGCAGCTGATTGGTCTGCCCCATTGATGATTGAAGCTCTGATCCCGCCCTCTCGTTAGGGGATACAGCTATCGGCAATTACAAACTCCTTCTGCAGCTTTATAAGCCATTGTTCCTTTGTTAGGAGAGAGAGAGCTCCTGGGTATGTCCTGTATTGGTTGTTGCGCAGAGAGAGCGTCTAGGATGTTTTGTTTTTGGTCAGTATGCATTTTTGTGAAGTAATTTGAATCCATAGGACTGTTTTTGATTAGTGAAATTGTTCACTTTAAGTTTGTATTATTCTGTTTAATTTGTTCCCAGGGGGGAAGGGGAAGGCACCTTGGGAGTGCTAGGCAAGAGGCCTGCAGGCATACATACACCCGTAGTATGTACTATGTCTTTGCACACTAGGTAAGACCTGTTTTGGTTAGTGTGCCAGTTAGTTGTGGGTAGGTAGGTAAGGTAGGAGAGGGAGCTCTTTAACTTTAACTTTCTTTGCTTTGGTTCCGTCCAGCCCCTTTTCCACCAAATTACCGTGTGAAGGAAATAAATTCCATGTAAACTGTAATATATTCTGCCTCTGTCATCCTTAAACGCACCTGCAGTCACATACCTCTTTCACTCTACGGGGAGTTGAGTGTAGCAGGGTGTTGCGTTCCCCCCCCTCCAAGACGTGTGCGTAACAGGCACAGTCAACTTAGTGTATGTAAACTTCCGACCCACTGGAATTGTGATACAGTGAAATAATCTGTCTGTAAACAATTGTTCGAAAAATGACTTGTGTCATGCACAAAGTAGATGTCCTAACCAACTTGCCAAAACTATTGTTTGTTAACAAGAAATTTGTGGATTGGTTGAAACACTTATGTTGGAGTCATTAAAACTAGTTTATGTAAACTTCCGACTTCAATTGTGTGAATATCTAGGGCTATATATCAATCTAGAACAGGATGATGTATTTTGGATGCATTTGAATGGAGTTGATGGAGACTGAGAGAATGCTTGCCATGCGCTGATTTAAAGCAATGATACTTGAGTGATAGCAGCTGCAATTACATTTTTTTTAAATCTTTAAAATAAAAAAATAAGGACCCGCCAGATGTCGGTTAAATTAGATGTGCATTCAGTCTTTATTACTGTAGCACAAACTATGCTGCAGCAAATGCAGGCCTGCCTGTCACAAGGGAAAAATGTTACTATGATTAGATGATAGGTCTACATGCATTGTGAACTGAGCTCCATACTGAGATGGGCTGTCTATCCCGACCCTGAGCGTTGATGATTCATCGTGCAGAGGCCAAAGAGAAGCCAGATTTAGACATTGCATATAATATAACAGTTCCATTTCAAGCCATGCTGTTCATATAAAAAATGTATTATATTTTGCCAGTTTCTCAGTTATCCTGGGAAAGGGGAGCGGTTTTGGACAGTAAATCTCGGTAACCGTGTTTCTGCCGTTCAACCCTACTTCATACTTCCATTAATTTGTAAAAAACGGTACCGGTTACCTTCAGACAAGTCCCGTGACACTTGTGGGGGTCATAGAGCAAAACGGAGAACACCCTTTGCGAGATTCCTCATGGTCTGATAAACAAAAGCTCTAGCTCTGCCACCTTTCACCGGTACCACTCTTTATATTTTCAAGCATGGTGGTGTCTTCATGTTATGGGTATGCTTGTCACCAGCAAGGACTGGGGAGTTTTTTTTAGGATTGAAAGAAACAGAATAGAGGTAAGCACAGGCAAAATCCTAGAGGAAAACCTGGTTCAGTCTGCTTTCCAACATACGCTGGGAGACAAATTCACCTTTAAGCAGGACAATAACATGAAACACATGGCCTAATATACACTGGAGTTGCTTACCAAAACATGTACAAAACATTAGGAACACCTTCCTTTATATTGACTTTTACCCCCTTTTGCCCTCAGAACAGCCTCAATTTGTTGGTGCATGGACTCTACAAGTTGTCAAGTGCTCCACAGGGATGCTGGCCCATGTTGACTCCAATGCTTCCCACAGTTGTGTCAGGTTGGCTGATGTCCTTTTGGTGGTGGACCAATCTTGATACACATGGGAATCGGTTATGAAAATCCGAGCATCTTTGCGGTTCTTGACACACTCAAACCGGTGCGCCTGGCACCTACCATATCCTGTTCAAAGATACTTAATCTTTGTCTTGCCCATTCCCCCTTTGAATGGCACACACACAACTCATGTCAGAATTGTCTCAAGGCTTAATAATCCAATAAGGGATCATAGCTTTCGCCTGGATTCACCTGGTCAGTCTATGTAGAGCAGGTGTTTATAATGTTTTGTTCACTCTGTATTTCAGCTTGAAAATCAATGGCAAGACTTTAACATGACTGTCTAGCAATGATCAAGAGCCAACTTGACAGAGCTTGGAGTATCTTTTACAGAATAATGTGCAAATATTGTACAATCCAGGTGTGCAAAGCTCTTAGACTTATCCAGAAAGACTCCCAGCTGTAATCGCTGACAAAGGTGATTTTAACATGTATTTACTCAGGGGTGTGAATGTATTTATTTTTAAAAAAAATTGCAAAAAATCTAAAAACATGTTTTCACTTTTTTAATTATGGGGTATTGTGTGTACAGTCGTGGCCAAAAGTTTTGAGAATGACACAAATATAAATTTTCACAAAGGCTGCTGCCTCAGTTTGTATGATGGCAATTTGCATATACTCCAGAATGTCATGAGTGATCAGATGAATTGCAAAGTCCCTCTTTGCCATGCAAATGAACTGAATCCCCCAAAAACATTTCCACTGCATTTCAGCCCTGCCACAAAAGTACCAGCTGACATCATGTCAGTGATTCTCTTAACACAGGTGTGAGTGTTGACAAGGACAAGGCTGGAGATCACTCTGCCATGCTGATTGAGTTTGAATAACAGACTGGAAGCATCCAAAGGAGGGTGGTGCTTGGAATCATTGTTCTTCCTCTTTCAACCATGGTTACCTGCAAGGAAACACGTGCCGTCATCATTTCATTGCACAAAAAGGGCTTCACAGGCAAGGATATTTCTGCCAGTAAGATTGCACCTAAATCAACCAATTATCGGATCATCAAGAACTTCAAGGAGAGCGGTTCAATTGTTGTGAAGAAGGCTTCAGGGCCCCTAAGAAAGTCCAGCAAGTGCCAGGACCGTCTCCTAAAGTTGATTCAGCTGCGGGATCGGGACACCACCAGTAGAGAGCTTGCTCAGGAATGACAGCAGGCAGGTGTGAGTGCATCTGCACGCACAGTGAGGCAAAGACTTTTGGAGGATGGCCTGGTGTCAAGAAGGGCAGTAAAGAAGCCACTTCTCTCTGGGAAAAACATCAGGGACAGACTGATATTCAGCATAAGGTACAGGGATTGGACTGCTGAGGACTGGGATAAAGCCATTTTCTCTGATGAATCCCCTTGGGGCATCTGGAAAAAAGCTTGTCCGGAGAAGACAAGGCGAGCGCTACCATCAGTCCTGTGTCATGCCAACAGTAAAGCATCCTGAGACCATTCATGTGTGGGGTTGCTTCTCAGCCAAGGGAGTGGGCTCACTCACAATTTTGCCTAAGAACACAGCCATGAATAAAGAATGGTACCAACACATCCTCTGAGAGCAACTTCTCCCACCCATCCAGGAACAGTTTGGTGACGAACAATGCCTTTTCCAGCATGATGGAGCACCTGGCCATAAGGCAAAAGTGATAACTAAGTGGCTCGGGGAACAAAACATCGATATTTTGGGTCCATGGCCAGGACACTTCCCAGACCTTAATCCCATTGAGAACTTGTGGTCAATCCTCAAGAGGCGGGTGGACAAACAAAAACCCACAAACTCAAAGCAGTGATTATGCAAGAATGGGCTGCCATCAGTCAGGATGTGGCCCAGAAGTTAATTGACAGCATGCCAGAGTGGATTGCAGAGGTCTTGAAAAAGAAGGGTTAACACTGCAAATATTGACTCTTTGCATCAACTTCATGTAATTGTCAATAAAAGCCTTTGACACTTATGAAATGCTTATAATTATACTTCAGTGTTACTATGGAATACTGAAGTATAATTACATCAGACAAAAATATCTAAACACACTGAAGCAGCAAACTTTGTGGAAATTAATATTTGTGTGATTCTCAAAACTTTTGGCCACGACTGAAGATAGTTGAGACAAAAATACAGTTAATACATTTTGAATTCAGGCTGTAACACAAAACGTGGAATAAGTCAAGGGGCATGCATACTTTAAATTCTTAGGGAGTAGCGCACGAGGTGACGGTTTTGGAGAGCCTGGCGTGCCCAAAGTAAAATGCCTCCCATTCAGGCCCAGAAAATAGGATATGCACAAATGTAGTACCATTGGATAGGAAACACCCTGAATTTTCTAAAAGTGTTAACATTTTGTCTGTGAGTATAACAGAACAGATATGGCAGGCAAAACCCAGAGGAATTTCTGTCCTGGAAAAAGTGGTTTAGACACATTGCTCATTTTGAACCCCTCCCTTATGAAAATGCCCATATAAGGGAATATGAATGCAGTACCTATCGCTTCCTCTGGATGTCAACAGTCTCGAGAAAGTGTTCTGATTCTTAGCTGCTTTTAGAGCAGAGAAGAAGACGAATAAGGAAGTGTCCCCACAGATGTCCTTACAAGAAAATGCGCGCTCCCGGCTGGCGCGCTCTGTGGTTTTTTCCATCCTTATCGCCCAGTTTATTTTCCGGTTGAAATATTATACAACATATACATTAGCAATTATGTTTGATTGTTCTTGGATAAGTTTATAGGTATAAGTTGAACGAGTTCTCTTCACGTTTCAATCGACTCTATTTTCTCATTCTAACGCGCCAACCAAAAGGCGATTTATGGATATAATACATTACTTTTTCTAACAAAAGAACCATGGATTGTCTTCGTTGGACACTTGGGAAGCCCTCAGCAGAAGTTCTTCAACAGGTAATTGATTTGTTTTCGCTGTGAAATGTGTTTTGTTTGAATCGTGGAGGCTTATGAAATCATGGTAATGGAAAAATATTGAAGGTGCTACCCTCAAACAATCAAATGTGGTGCTTTCGCCGTAAAGCCTTTTTGAAATCTGACAACGCTGTGATATTGCCAAGAAGCAGAGCTTTTGATGACTATGAAACACTTGTATATTGATGCACGTTTAATAATTCAACTTTTGGATTTTGAATTTGGCGCCTTGCATTTCACCTGGTAGTGTCGGGAGTGGGGCGCTAGCATGGTGCGTTGGGGCCCTAGCGCCCCACTCCCGACACTACCAGGTGAAATGCAAGGCGCCAAATGCAAGGCGCCAAATTTACGGCGAAAGCACCACATTTGATTGTTTGAGGGTAGCACCTTCACTATTTTTCCCATTACCATGAATTCAGTAGCCTTCACGGTTCACACAAAACACATTGAAATGTGAAGAGAACTCGTTCAACTTATACCTATAAACATGTCCAAGAACAATCAAACATCATTTTAAATGTATCCTTAGGTACACTTTTATGTAGAAATAGCATAATATTTCAACTGGAATATAAACTGGGCTATAAGAAAGGAAAAAAACACAGAGCGCGCTTGGCGAGAGCGCGCGTCCTCTTCTATTGACATCTCTAGGGACACTTCCTGATTTCTCTTCTTCTCTGCTCTAATAGCATCCAAAAAAAATCTGAACACTGTCTCGAGACTGTTGACATCCAGAGGAAGCGATAGGTACTGCATTCATATGCCCTTATATTGGCATTTTCAGAAGGGAGGGGTTCCAAATGAGCAATGTGTCAAAACCACTTTTTCCAGGACAGAAATTCCTCGGGGTTTCGCCTGCCATATCCGTTCTGTTTTACTCACAGACAAATGGTTAACACCTTTAGAAAATTCGGAGTGTTTCCTATCCAATGGTACTAAATATGTGCATATCCTATTTTCTGGGCCTGAATGGGAGGCATTTTGCTTTGGGCACGCCAGGCTCTCCAAAACGGTCACCTCGTGCGCTACTCCCTAAGAAGTTAAGAAGTTAAGAAGACACTGTATATTCCAGTCCAAATAATGAATATACCAGATAGAGCTCATGCCAGGTAATACACTATCTGACAAAACAGTTAACTACTGGACTGAAGATATGCATATTTTTTAATTACACTTTAACATATCTGTTTATCTAGCCAATGATTTTTCCCCATATAAAATAAACATGACCAAGATGTCAATGAGGCTTAATAAACTAGACATATTTGTAGAAAAAACAGGCATGAATAGTGTGCGAGCACCAAACATTCCTCACCCTCAAAATGACATATACATCCATAACTCCCCTTGTAGAAAATGCCAGAGACTGACAGAATGGCAAAACTGTGTAAAGGTCTAATCCTGATGGCCTGTTTAGCAAAAATATTGGCATTTTAATAAAAATACCTGTCAATAAAAATCCCACTCCTGTCAGGATGACCTTTTTCTTTGCCTCCACTGTTGAGCATTTCCTCATGAATTACGCCCTATTACTTTTATAGTGCACTACCTTTGACCAGAGCCTCTGGTCAAAAGTAAGGCACTATATTGGGAATAAGGTGGCAATTGAGATGCAGTGATGCTCAAACTATAGTATATCAGATGCTTTGGTGTTGCCAGTCTGCATACTTCTAGTTTCAGTACAAGACCTAGAATAATTAGCATGCCGTTTGAGATTAAAATAAAAGGTCTGGAGTGAAAAAAAGCTAGATGACAAGGTTTGAATACTTGACCAATTAAAATCAAATGTTCCCCTTAGAGCTGTCAGGTAGGTGGGAAGTAAAACTGTCTTTGTTGGCTGGCAACCCTTAGATCTTTGACACTGTTTGGTACTGTCAATACTTAATCAGACCTAAGACTGGGTGAGTTTTGGTCATGATGAGGACATAGTTATGTTTATCCCTACACGTACAGAATAATGGCATATGCATTTTGGCCTGTCATTTTCTTATGTTTATTTTACACTAATCCATAGCCTGCCCTTTAGAGCAATCCTTCTCTATGGGGCTCAAGTTGTCTCTTCATAAGAGTGAACATTTCATTTACTGGTGAGCATTAGATAACATAAGACCAGCATCATCAACAAAAACCAAAAAAAACTGCAGAAAGTGGCATGTACACTAGTTACTTACTCTCTTTTGTGTGGCTTATTGTAATCAATAATTTATGTATTTGTCTTTTCATGTATTGTATTTTATCCCAACTCGTTCCCAAACACATCACCAAAGAAACCACAGCAGTCACACACTGCTCATAAGCCAGTTTAATTAGTCCAGGCATCTAAAAGCATTCCTTAACAAGACATTTTAAAACCTAATAACACATTACTGACAGCCTGCCCCTAGGAAATCAGCCACATTGTTTTACACTCAGACAAGCGTTCAGCTCCTTCCAATAACAATCGCAGAGAAAAGGCAGCGGATGTTGTTATCATATTTTTTTAAGTCACAGAGAATTTATTCTCCTTCCAATATCACGGAGGAGATGACTGTTTCATTCTGTCTGTGGTCAACAGGTTCTAGATTTATAATTGCCTTCTATTCATACTTAAGCCAGAGGCTAGATGGAGCTCTGTGGTAATTGTGCAAGCCTTAGGACATTGTTGTCAGTCCAACATGCCAATGTGGCTAAACTAATAATTGAGAACCTCAGCATATTATATTCCAGGCAAAGTTAACCAGTGGCTTTAAAACGGTCATCCTATAGGGTCATCTGTATTGTTACTTGACTATACTGTGCTAGCTAAAAAAATATCACAAATAAAACAAGCAAGTGCTATACGGGAACAACCTGTATAAAATCAGAAAAGACAATATGTAAGTTAGAAAAATACACAATATACGACAAGCGATACAGTGGCTTGCGAAAGTATTCACCCCCTTTACCCATGTTTCCTATTTTGTTGCCTTACAATCTGGAATTAAAATAGATTTTTGGGGGGGTTTCTACCATTTGGTTTACACAACATGCCTACCACTTTGAATTTTTTTTTTTATTGTGAAACAAACAAGAAATTAGACAAAAAAACAGAACTTGAGCGTGCATAACTATTCACCCCCCCGCCCCCCAAAGTCAATACTATGTAGAGCCACATTTTGCAGCAATTACAGCTGCAAGTCTCTTGGGGCAAAACTGCTACAGCTCCTTCTAGTTGGATGGGTTCTTCTGGTGTACAGCAATCTTTAAGTCAAACCACAGATTCTCAATGGATTGAGGTCTGGGCTTTGACTAGGCCATTCTAAGACATTTAGATGTTTCCCCTTAAACCACTCGAGTGTTGCTTTAGCAGTATGCTTAGGGTAATTGTCCTGCTGGAAGGTGCACCTCTGTCCCAATCTCAAATCTCTGGAAGACTAAAACAGGTTTCCATCAAAAATGTCCCTGTATTTGGCTCCATCCATCATTCCTTCAATTCTGATCAGTTTCCCAGTCCCTGCTGATGAAAAACATCCCCACAGTATGATGCTGCCACCACCTTGCTTCACAGTGGGGATGGTGTTCTCGGGGTGATGAAAGGTGTTGGGTTTGCGGCAGACATTTTCCTTGATGGCCAAAAAGCTACATTTTAGTCTCATCTGGCCAGAGTACCTTCTTCCATATGTTTGGGGAGTCTCCCACATGCCTTTTTGCGAACACCAAACGTGTTTGCTTATTTTTTTCTTTAAGCAA
Source organism: Hucho hucho (assembly GCA_003317085.1). NCBI lineage: Eukaryota > Metazoa > Chordata > Actinopteri > Salmoniformes > Salmonidae > Hucho > Hucho hucho. The sequence continues at coordinate 104,859 of QNTS01001791.1, forward strand.
TGGCTTTTTTTCTGGCCACTCTTCCATAAACCACAGCTCTGTGGAGTGTAAGGCTTAAAGTGGTCCTATGGACACATACTCCAATCTCTGCTGTGGAGCTTTGCAGATCCTTCAGGGTTATCTTTGGTCTGTTTGTTGCCTCTCTGATTAATGCCCTCCTTGCTTGGTCTGTGAGTTTTGGTGGGCGGCCCGCTCTTGGCAGGTTTGTTGTGGTGCCATATTCTTTCCATTTTTAAATAATGGATTTAATGGTGCTCCATGTGATGTTCCAAGTTTCTGATATTTTTTATAACCCAACCCTGATCTGTACTTCTCCACAATTTTGCCCCTGATGTGTTTGGAGAGCTCCTTGGTCTTCATGGTACTGCTTGCTTGGTGGTGCGCCTTGCTTAGTGGTGTTGCAGACTCTGGGGCCTTTCAGAACAGGTGTATATAAATACTGAGATAATGTACACAGGTGGACTTTATTTAACTAATTATGTTACTTCTGAGGTAATTGGTTGCACCAGATCTTATTTAGGGGCATCATAGCAAAGGGGGTGAATAAATATGCACGCACCACTTTTCCTGTTTTTTTTTTTTTAAACAAGTAATTTCACTTCTCCAATTTGGACTATTTTATGTATGTCCATTACATGAAATCCAAATAAATATCCAGTTAAATTACAGGTTGTAATGCAACAAAATAGGAAAAACGCCAAGTGGATGAATACTTTTGCAAGGCACTTTATTCAAGAAATTGTATATGTTAATGTTTTCCACATGAGATTTCACAGGTGATCGATGCCCTGCAAACCAATATTAGTTGTTAGCATAGTCACACAGACTGTGCTTTTAATATAGTGTTTTCATCTTCCATATGACACACATAATTTCATTGTGTATGCTTATTTATACAGTCGCTAATATTCAACAAGTCCTCTCCTGGGATTTGAACTCACAATGTCTAGGGTTATAGCTTTCCAAGCTGCCTTGTACACCACCGTGTCTGTATCAATGACTGATATCACCTGTATTCCTACACTTTGGACTTAAGTAATGTAAATCTCAGCTTTGTTAAAAATTCACAGAAAAAAATATTACATTTATTATTATAGTGATTCAGGAGTAACATTAAAACAGAATAATATGCCGCACCAACATCAGACAACTATACAGAAAACCCCTCCAATTGCTGAAATAAGTAAACTGATTAACTGATAAGTAAAATAGCAGTGCATCTGTACTAAGTGATCAGGTGAAATGTAATCATATTGTCATTGCTAAAGATTTTTACTGAACATTTTCAGATGCAAAAAAAAAAAAAGAAACGTGATGCCAGTTGTTCACATATGAAATTATACACTGAGTATACAAAACATTAGGAACACCTTAATGTTGAGTTGCATCCCTTTTCACCTCAGAACAGCCTCAATTTGTCGGGGCATGGACTACAAAGTGTCAAAAGTGTTCCACAGGGATGCTGGCCCCTCTGGCCTCCCCTCACATACACAATCCATGTTTCAAGGCTCAAATCCTTCTTTAACCTGTCTCCTCCCCTTCATCTACACTGATTGAAGTGGATTTAACAGGTGACATCAATAAAGGATCATAGCTTTCACCTGGATTCACCTGGTCAGTTTATGTTATGGAAAGAGCAATTGTTCCTAATGTTTTATACATTTAGTGTATGTTCACATATTACTTTTGGAGTTCACATGTTAACACATTTTCAAATGTGAGGTGAATGACATGTTTGCACTCAGACTCTCACTTGCCTAGTTAAATGAAGGTTAAATAAAAAAATAAATGTGGAACTGCATTTTCACATGTGAAAACGTTTGTCACATTTATTTCACAAGTTCATGTTTTCACCTGTGTAGTTTCATGTTATCACATGTCGCTTTTACATGTTGTAACATGTTATCAAATTAACTTAACATAATATCACATGTGATCACATGTGAAATCTGTGTGTTTTTTCTGTAAGGGGTATTATTATATCTGAGTCAATTACATGAAGGGGAGCAGGGAACAGGTGACTGGAAAGCAACTCAATTCCAGGACATAAATGATCTGTGTGCTGACCAGCTGGTGCAACTGGGACAGGCTACATCAATTGACAGACGCCAGATTGCTTACAGACTTGTCAGTACCACAGCTGACCTCTGATGCCTGCCATCTATTTTCAGGAATCCGAATAGGGGGGGCGATGGCCGGATCAGATGGACAGTTTTTTTTATACGATTAACCATGAGCTGTCCTACAAAGTAATAAGATCACTCTAGTACTGCCACCAAGAGACCTTCCCATAAATTGGATGTGGTACATGGATGTTAGCAGAAGCACTGTGGAAGCCTACAGCCAGGGCTGGTAGACCTTAACCCCTAGCAATAATCTTACATTTTCAATATTACAATGCTGGCTGACTTACTTACTGAAATCGGAAATAACTTACTGCTGAAAACGAAAGACACAAAGTCAAATTGAATGTTCATACACAAACAGACGACATTTTATTCCTTTTTGCTGCTGAGGTGACATTCAATAACACTTATAATCACAACACTGATTACTGCTCCGATGCAAATGAGTGATACTGAAAATGCCTTTGTCAGAAACCCCACCACTACATTTAAGATGAAGATTTTAACTTATATTTATCTGAATGTCCAACAAATTGATCATGGCTAGTTGTTTTGCACATCCAAACTATGAATATACTTTCTACACTAAACATTCAAAGTTCAAAATATAAAGTAAATATATAATAACAAATATATAATAACTCTGCCAAGATTAAACAAATCACAGGAGTATGTGTTTGATTAGTGTACTATATTGTTATTAATAAGAAGACAGTTTCAACATTCTGTGAATTGTATTTGTAATTATAGAAAAGGTTGAGAGTGACATTGACAAGGCAATAAATGCAGAAGAGAGGGTTTGAGGTATGAAAAACCCTCTGCATGAAAGGCATTAATGAGTAACTTGGTATTTGCTGTCTGGGCACTGATATATGACTGTGAGAGTTAGACGCCTGACACATCTCTTCTACTCTAATTGGGAAGTACTGTACCTCAAGACTTGTAAGGTTGGCGAGCAAATAATGAATTCTTAATAGAATGTGAATCAATATTCCTTGGTGTTGTTAAATTTAATAAAATAATCACTGTATTTTTCAGTGTCTATAAGCAGGGAACCACATCAACAAAACCTCCCTTTTTATCTTGGCAGTTTATTACTCAGGATGCTTAAATTTCGCACCTCATTGGATAAATAACAGTATCAAGGCCAATAAGCCAGGAAAAAATTAAGTTCATAGAGGAAGTTAGTACCAGACAGAAGACACTGATTTGGTCGAGAAAAACAAACACTTGATAGGAACCATTGGATAGTATCTTGAAATGGTTATAGTTAGGATTTATTATAAGCTATTATTTAACCAGGTGGTTAACTATTATGTGTTCTTAGTTACGTAATTTACCGTGTTTAAATAATTTGGCGTAAAGCGAGTTCTTAGAAATAAACTAGCCAGCTTGTGTAACATGCTTGTATAACATGATCCATACATATGCCACTTGAAGTGGCTTTATACTGCATGAAATGGCAATCTCCCAGCCTTATGGAGCATGCTGTAATCATCAAACCTACTATTAAGGGATGTTTTGAACCCAACTTAGTATTCTAGGTATAAATTGTTCAATCTGTCTTTCAACAGCACATGTACCTGCGTAGATGTAAATGCTGTGGGCACATTATTTCCTTACATTGGTTGCCTGGATATGTTGTTTCTGTTAAGTTGTGATTAGATGCATCTGAAACTTTTTATTCCAATGTGAAGTCTGTTTATTTACTTGCCAGTGTTGATTCAGTGGTACATTGTTAATGTTGTATACAATATGTACATCTAGATCATATAACTGAGATGAAAGAAATATAAACAATTGAATTTGTAACTTTTGTAAAAACGGTTCAATGCAAATATAGTGCTATGGCATAATAGCTATAATTTCCTTGTCAGAGCCATTGAATAGCACAGTGTAGGCCAGTGTGTTTCATACACATGGAGTTATTTGGAACAACAGGCATAGGTTGTGGATTGACCCTGTAGACATAATCCACATTTCTGCCAACCCCCTATATGAGGCCTTAATCATACACAATAACCCCTCTAAAATGCAAATCCCCCTAAAACTGTACGGACAAAACCTAACGACAGAAAGAAACGCAAACTTCCTGGGGGTGACATTCCAGCAATATATAAAATGGACAACACACATTCATAACCTCGAAACAGAAGGAAAACATTGAATAGACCATCTAAAAGCCTTGTGTGGGAGGAGTACCGGAACAGCACTAACTACAGTACTGAAAGTGTACCAGAGCTACATCAGGCCTGTCTTCGAGTACTCTTCCCCAGCCTGGATAATGGCATCAGCCAAACTAAAAAACAAACTGCAAGTCATACAGAACACCGCAATAAGAGCAGCCCACCACCTCCAAAGCTACCTACCTATAACCTACCTCCATTATATATCTGGCATGAAAACCATCAATGAACGACTGGATCTGTTAGAATATTAGGAAAACAATACACATCCAAAGCAAAAGACAACAGTAAAGAAAACAATATAAGAAGCAATAAATTACAAGGACACTCCACTCTCCACCCTACAGGACACCTGACCTACAAGAAAACCACCCAACTCTTCCCCTCACCCAAAACCAAGCCCCCACCCGACCCCTTAATAACCTATCCAGAAACACTGTCTGTATCCCATTATTAAACTTGTTTATCGAGACAACTGCTAGTCATGTCGCAATGTATCAAGATACTGTATGAAAATAACATTCTATATCCCCATATCCAAAATCTGGGAATTGGAACTTGGGAGAGATAGAGAAAAGTTTAGGTCTTCTGTTTCTATATTGCCTTGATTTATCCCCCCCCCCCCCCCCAAATGAGCACACACAGTGCCTCTGATCTCCCTCATCTTAAATACATTTTAGCTGATCCTTTTCCTGATATGGCATAAAAGTTCAAGGGATTGTACTGATTAAACTTGTAAGGCGGTGTCATATTGTAGAAAGTGTTGAGAGAGGAGCATCTCCAGCACTAAGCTGGGCTGATTAAAGTGTTGTGTGACATAGATGCAGACAAAGCCAAGACGAGAATATTCAACCTTGAGGCTCTAGCTTCATACTGAATGGGATACCTGATTGCTGCTGTTCGAAGTCTTCACTGCTGCAGTGAAGTGCCATTTTGGTTATGGCTTTGTATGCTCCTTTTAATCTAATTTGAGACAGCCTGACAAGTATATTGCAACAGAGGCTTTTCAGTCACATCTCATAGATATCACTAGCCTCTCCATGATATAATATAGAATGGACAAAATCCAACAAAATCTGTATTCGATTCAATACCTGCCTTCTCTTTGTTTTACTAAGAGGAAAAAGTTAAACATTTAAAATAAGAATTTCCTTTTTTTATATATATAATTGAAACTTGATTTAGTGGTCTTGCAAAATCCAAATCACCTCTCCCAAATGGTGTCTCTAAATAGTACTAGCAGTCTGTTTTGAAGTAGTCTACTTTTCATTATAAACTAACCATTTTAGCTAGAGCTTAACATTGACAATTGTGAACATAACATGGTCTTCACAGTACACAACATATGGGTCGAGTTCACAGTTGTTTGGTTGAAACAAACTAAATTGAGTTTTCAAGTCAACATTGATGTGAATTGTTAGAACTAAACTGATATGATACTGTCTATCAGCTGTGAGTGTTTGAATGCAATGTGTTTCTGGGGAGCTAGACTGTCTCAAGCAATTCAGTGTGTGATTTTTACAGTGTTACTCTTCCCATTGTCTCTTTCTTAGATTTGAAACCATTTAGTGCCTCAATCATTTCACTGGCTCATAAAATATTGATCTGTATGATTGCAGTTTCAAGCCTGGAGCACCACACAGATTGAACTAGTCTTAAAATAAATGTATTTCTTTAATGGATTTTAAAGTTCAGAGGGTTCTTTTATTGGTTTTACTACCCTACCCTACCCTACTAAAGTGACAGGTAAACTAGCGGTGAGAGCATTTGGCTAAGAACTGAAAAGTCGCCTTTTTGAATCCCTGAGCCGACTAGGTGAAAAATATGTCTGTGACCTTAACTTCTTAGGGCTAGGGGGCAGTATCCTGAATTTCCGCCTGTCTGACGTGCCCAAAGTAAACTGCCTGTTACTCAGGCCCAGAAGCTAGGATATGGTATTATTGGATAGAAAACACTGACGTTTCTAAAACTGTTAAAACAATGTCTGTGAGTATAAAATAACTGATATGGCAGGCAAAAACCAGAGGAATATTTATCCAGAAATAATTGTTTTGGGAGGTCACAGGTCTTTCCAATGAGCGCCTATTGACTATACAAGAAAATAGCTCCCAGATTGCAGTTCCAATAGCTTCCACTAGATGTCAACAGTCTTTATACAAGGTTTCAGGCTTGTTTTTTGAAAACGAACAAGAAATTGTAGTTTTTCTAAGGTGTTCCTCATTAGGACAAAGGTGTTTTGGCGCGTGTGAATGAGGTGCGCGCTCTTCGTTATTTCTCTTCCATATTGAACATACTATTCTCTGTCTTAAATATGATAGTTTATTTAGATATTAGAGTGCCTGAGGATTAATTAGAAACGTTGTTTGACTTGTTTGGATGAACTTTACCGGTAACTTTTTGGATTCCTTTGTCTGCATGTTGAACGAGTGGATTACAGAAATCGATGGCGCCAACTAAACAGACTTTTTGGGATATAAAGAAGGACTTTATCGAGCAAAACAACCATTCCTTGTGTAGCTGGGACTCTTGGGATTGCAAACTGAGGAGGATCTTCAAAGGTAAGTGATTTATTTTATCTCTATTTTTAATTTTGTGATGCCTGTGCTGGTTTGAAAAAGATGTTGTAGTGGGGCACTGTCCTCAGACAATCGAATGTTATGCTTTCGCCATAAAGCCAATTGTAAATTGGACAACTCAGTTCGATTTTCCAAGATTCTAAGCTTTTGAATGATGTATAACACTTGTATTTTCATTAATGTTTAATATGACAATTTATTTATTTGAATTTGGGGCTTTGCAATTTCACCGGATGTTGTCGAAATTGATCCCACTAGCGGGATCCAAGGCACTTAACCCTAATTGCTCCTTTACATCGCTCTGGATAATCGTGTCTGCTAAATTACGTTAACGTACATAGTTGGAAATACCATTCACAAATCAAAATGTTCTTCATCAGGGCCTCCTGAGTGGCGCAGCGGTCTAAGGCACTTCATCGCAGTATTTGAGGTGTCACTACAGACCTGGGTTCGATCCCAGGCTGTGTTGTGACCGGGAGTCCCATAGGGCGGTGCACAATTGGCCCAGATTTCCTCATTTAGAACCCCTCCCTTATGAAAATGCCCATATAAGGGCATATGAATGCAGTACCTACCGCTTCCTCTGGATGTCAACAGTCTCGAGAAAGTGTTCTGATTCTTTTTAGATGCTTTTAGAGCAGAGAAGAAGACGAATAAGGAGGTGTCCACGCAGATGTCAATAGAGTAAAACGCGCGTTCACGGCTGGCACGCTCTTTGGTTTTTTTCCTTTCTTATCGCCCAGTTTATATTCCAGTTGAAATATTATACTATTTATACATAAAAGTGTTCCTAAGGATACATTTAAAATTATGTTTGATTGTTCTTGGACAAGTTTATAGGTATAAGTTGAACGAGTTCTCTTCACGTTTCAATGGAGGAGTCGACGCTCTATTTTCTCATTATAACGCGCCAACCAAACTGAGATTTATGGATATAATACATACACTTTTTCTAACAAAAGAACCATGGATTGTCTTCGTTGGACACTTGGGAAGCCCTCAGCAGAAGTTCTTCAAAAGGTAATTGATTTGTTTTCGCTGTGAAATGTGTTATGTGTGAACCGTGATGGCTTATGAATTCATGCTAATGGAAAAATATGTGGGGTGCTATCCTCAAACAATCAAATGTGGTGCTTTCGCCGTAAAAGCCTTTTTGAAATCTGACAACGCTGTGATATTGCCAAGAAGCAGAGCTTTTGATGACTATGAAACACTTGTATATTGATGCATGTTTAATAATTCAACTTTTGGATTTTTAATTTGGCGCCTTGCATTTCACCAGGTTGTGTCTGGAGTGGGGCCCCACCGCTCCCTAAGAAGTTAAGAAGTGCGGTTTGGTGGGTCTTGTTTCAGTGGATGCATGACTTGACCTTTGCCTCTCCCCAGCACGTTGGGGAGTTGCAGCGATGAAACAAGATTGCAATTGGATATCACAAACAAGGGGGAAAAATACAACAACTAAAAAAATCTTCATCCTTGAAGCATGCTTTATCGTTCTGTGAAGACTATTAGATTTGTATTTTAATGTGTTTTCTCCTGCCCTATGGGCATTACTGTTAGCCAATCGGCACTCTAATTAAAATAACAGATATGAATACATTATGCATGTAGTTTCTACCACAGAAAAATTACATATTTTGTTCTTGTTGCGTGTGTAACAATTCTCACTGGATTCAGGAATGTGAAATATAGAACACTGAAAACATGAACATGGTACACTCAGTCCAAATATAATTAGGTACATAATGAGGCATCAATGTATTATTGGTACATTATGTAAATCTGATGTCTTACAGTTCTTCTCAAGTGCTGAGAGATGCCCTCCCTCACCTTTTTGTTAACTTTTCCAAGGATTTCAAGGACAATGTTTTAACAGTCTAACAATACAATGAAGTCTGAAACAGGGCCCAAGTACTAACTCAATACAATTGTGAGACTGCTACAGAATGGTCTTGAGTCCTTATTGCCACACTGTTAGGATCTCAATACAGTCATTCACATCTACAATTGCAGGAAGATGAGGGGGTGAAAGAAAAGCTCACAAAAAACAAGTTCAACAGCGTAACAACATAAGCTGTAATATAGGTGCCTTGTGCCCAGAGATTACATTTCACGCTGACCCAACTGAGGGCCAATCTATTATGTATTGATGAGCTGCCGTAAGTCTGCGTCTTACAAGAAGCACCTTTTGGCATCATCACAAAGGAAGCTAAGGTGCCAGCACAGCCAAAATCGAGCAATGTCACATGTCTGTGTCTCTCTGTGCCCCCGTTGGGTTGGCTTAGTCACACACTGCTAGCCAGGTCCTTCTCTACTTGGCAGGCAGCTCCTCTGGGTTGTCTATTGAAAGACGCCCGCAAGTCAACAAGAAAAAAAAGAAAAGAAAACACACCAAAAATTACTTGAGGCACTGCTGGATGTGGATGGAGGGATACAATCCTGGATGACTTTGACGAACTGATTATCGAACAGACTGGTAACACAAAATTAATCTGAGTAATTATCGTCAACATGGCTTATCTCCCAAGGAGACATTTTATGACAAGAAGATGTACTTGGATTCATTCCATGCCAAGTATGTTTCTATTTGCCAAGTACCCCTAGCCTTCTGAGACTAATGTGAGGAGGGGATTTGGCTTTTATTGTGAGCGGTTTAATAACTAGAGACAGGGAAAGAATACTGTTCGGAGTGTTTGAATGTAAAACAAATGTAAGTGTAATGATACACAGGAAGTGTTTTAAAATAAAAAAGAAGTACTCTGAAACACCCAAAGTGGTTCTTCAATCTGAATATTGGTATTTTTTGTGAAAACACTTTTTGGGGTTTCAGTGTATGTAAAAGACAGCATCAAAACACAAACAAATATATACACTACCGTTCAATAGTTTGGGGTCACTTAGAAATGTCCTTGTTTTTGAAAGAAAATTAAATTTTTTGTCCATTAAAATAACATCAAATTGATCAAAAATACAGTGTAGACATTGTTAATGTTGTAAATGACTATTGTTGCTGGAAACTGCAGATTTTTTTATGGAAAATCTACATAGGCATACAGAGGCCCATTATCAGCAACCATCATTCCTGTGTTCCAATGACACGTTGTGTTAGCTAATCCACGTTTATCATTTTAAAAGGCTAATTGATCATTAGAAAACCCTTTTGCAAAAACTGGTCTTCTTTAGACCCGTTGAATATCTGGAGTATCAGCATTTGTGGGTTCGATTACAGGCTTAAAATGGACAGAAACAAAGACTTTTATCTGATACTCATCAGTCTATTCTTGTTCTGAGAAATAAAGCCTATTTCATGTGAGAAATTGCCAAGAAACTGAAGATCTCGTACAACGCTGTGTACTACTATCTTCACAGAACAGCGCAAACTGGCTCTAACCAGAATAGAAAGAGGAGTGGGAGGCCCCAATGCACAGCTTAGCAAGAGGACAAGTACGTTAGTGTCTAGTTTGAGAAACAGATGCCTCACAAGTCCTCAACTGGCAGCTTAATTAAATAGTACCCGCAAAACACCAGTCTCAACGTCAACAGTGAAGAGGCGACTCAGGCAGAGTGTCCTCTGTACAGTGTCTGTGTTCTCTTGCCCATCTTAATCTTTTATTTTTATTGGCCAGTATGAGATATGGCTTTTTCTTTGCAACTCTGTCTTGAAGGCCAGCATCCCAGAGTCGCCTCTTCACTGTTGAAGTTGAGACTAGTGTTTTGCGGGTACTATTTAATGAAGCTGCCAGTGTTCTGGGAACTCTGTGATAATAGTGTTTAGAAGTTAAAGAGGGAGGAAACAACACAAATAGAGAAGGGATCTAATTCTGCACTAAACAGAACTCAAAACACCAAAATAGTGTTTTTAACCTTTTCCGGTAGTGCTCCTAGTCCCTGGCAACACACCATATAATGTTTTAAAACATCTCAGGAAGATGTTTTTCAATACCCCAGCAAAGTTAAGGTTTCACTCCTTCGCATTGGTGGAAGCTCAGATGCCATTCGTTTTGGTGTTTCAAAGCCCTTCATCTTGACAGTGGAACTGCCACAGGCTGTCCTCTCACACACATGACTCATGGTTTTGGAAAATTATGTGGATTTTGTTTTAGAAAAAGTATCGATAACATGTTATTTTGACGAATTTGTCACTCCCTCAATTGGTCACAAGAAGGAAAAAGTATTTTTGATTTCCAATACCATTCCACCTCCTCTGCTGTGAGTAGTGCTTAATGTATAATTTCCTTCAAAAACATCTTGCTTATTCTCCAGTTTTCTCAACTCCCAGCAGAGGTGAGCTGTGTCAATATCTCACGCTTGATTGTCTGATTTCCTTTGAAACCAAATAACCTGTTTATACCAGTAGAGCTGTGCCTGTCCCTAGCCATCTGCCTAAATGCTGCTTCTGCTGATGAGAAACAGCCATCGGTTAGGTTTAACACAAACTCCAGTTGAGTCCCTCATCATAGCTTATAGACAGCTAACAACAATAAAAATATGAAAATATACCTTTCTGGCCCTGAACGTACATGTGTATACGTTATGTTTTATTCATTTTCTAGATTCTAAATGCATTTTTATAAGTGTGATAAGTGTATTTTAAGTGATGATGTACTGTAAGTAAAAAAATAGCAAAATAATGTAAACATAATTGTTGTTTTAATGTTTACCATCTTGCACATAGTATTTGATTATATGTCTTTTAGTGTGTTGAATGCCATCACATTAAGTCATCCATGATCCATGTCTCCTGAATAATATAAAGTTGTTTCCTGTGGTCACATTAGCTGTGCAATCAAGGCAACACATCTAGGAGGAAAACGAAAACGACAACGAGATAAAAAAAAAAAACCTGGATTTCCTTGTCTTTTTGAAGGTTGCTAGTTAAGCATTTGATTGTGTTTAAGATAGTCTGGGCTTCATTATGATGGGTGTAATCCCTGCTGCTTCCTGGGCCTCCCTCTGTGCTCATCAGCCCTGGCTCCCCACCCCAAGGAAAGGCAGCTCGAAGTGGACAACCAGGGACACAACAAGAAAGAGCTTCCACCACCTACAGGCAGGGGAGTTATTAACGTAATGCAACACACAAGCCTACCGGGGCTCTGCTTTTTAACGCTCCCTCATGAGCTACTTGTTTCGAATGCCTGTCACTACTAACTACATCTGTGAAAGATGCACAAATACAAACTGGCCTTCAGTGCTATTTGTTGTTGGGGGAAGGGTGTGCGTTTGAGATTAGTCTCCTCTCCCAATGGTGCATATTGAGTGTTGACTGACAGGAGGTTTTATTATCTTATGTCTGTCTTTAAACAAACCGTTATTACCGTATCTTCTATCCCGCCACACACATTGGCCCACCAACTCAATGTTTTTTTAAATGTCTTTCTATATTTATTTTTTCCACTTAGAAATACAGTGAGGCTATTTCCCCTGTGGTCTCTCCTGTCAGTGTTATTTTCTAGTTATCCCTTTTATCATTAAAGAAGTGACAGTTTTATGTGTCAGTGTTATGCAGATGTCTACGTTACTTCTCGTTTTAGTTCACAACACAGTCTTTAGAACTTTAATTAGGCTTTATTCCCATTGTTAACCAACCCCATTTTAAATCTGTCTACATTTCAATTAATGGTTATGAAAAATTATTATGTTTTCAGTTAAGTAATACGGTTGTGATTACAGGCAAGCCTCTGAAAACACTTTTGACACCCATTGTGAAGACAAATGGAGGCTTTTATATTGCACGTTAGAATTATGCAGTATTTAATGTTGTCTGAAATACTGCCCGCTAACTGTTCTGTACACATCATAGAAAAAAAACTCGCTCTCGCGCTCTCTGTGTGTGTATGTGTGTGTTAAATTTGAGTTTTCAACCATGTTATGGCTGACACCTCCCAAGGGACTTGCTGGGCCTCCCATTGCATCCGGTGCTCTCACACGTTCCGCAGACATTTTCATTGGATATTGACAGATAGCCACACCTCTCATTCGAATATTTATTTGAATCCCAGCTCGTGAATGCAGATTTCTGCTCCACATGTTCTGTGTGGTGTATTTGACAGATTAGACAGAACTACTGCTGTGCTTTTTATATTGGCTGGTTTTTGTAGTCTGTGATTGGCTGTAGACCCTGCCACATACGTCTCGTGTCTGAGCCATTGAATTGCAACTCCATTTTGACCCTATACCAACATTACGCTTGTTTGATTGCCTTGCGGAGGGAATAACTACACTATTCGTATTCGGCCATATTCCCAGTCATCTTTCCATGGTTAAATGCGGTGGTTTGCGCTTTCAGTTCTTCGCGAATGCCGCCATCTAACCACGGTTTCTGGTTAGTGTAGTTTTTAATAACATCTCCAATGCACTTCCTTATAAACTCACTCACAGAATCCGCATATAGTCCGCGTGATCAAAACAATCTTGAAACATGGATTCCGATTGATCAGACCAGCCTTGAACAGATCTTGTCACGGGTACATCCTGCTTGAGTTTCTGCCTGTAGGATGGGAAGGGCAAAATGGAGTCGTGATCAGATTTGCCGAAGGGAGGGAGGGGAGGGCCTTGTATGCATTGCAGAAGTTAGAGAAGCAGTGATCCAGTGTATTGCCCGCACAAGTGCTATAATCAATATGCTGATAGAATTTAGGTAGCCTTGTTCTTAACTAGACAGGGAGCGGTGGGTCGCTAGCTCTAAAGCTAGCGACCCAAACTGAGCTCTAAAGACGGTAAATAAGACACTGTGCGACTTCTCGGGCGCGCGCCCTGGGTACTGTTGTCATCAAGGGGGGACCCACTTGTTTGGTCGTTTTCTCTGGTCTAAAGCATCCAAAATGGAGGAAAACACCATCTCGAGGCTGTTGACATCATAAGGAAGCGATGTGTACTGCATTCATATGCCCTTATATGGTCATTTTCATGAGGGAGGGGATCCCAAATGAGCAATGTGTCAAAATCACTTTTTCCAGGACAGAAATTCCTCGGGGTTTTGCCTGCCATATCCGTTCTGTTTCACTCACAGACAAATGGTTAACAGTTTTGGAAAATTCAGAGTGTTTCCTATCCAATGGTACTAAATATATGCATATCCTATTTTCTGGGCCTGAATGGGAGGCATTTTACTTTGGGCACGCCAGGCTCTCCAAAACCGTCACCTCGGGAGCTGCTCCCTGAGAAGTTAACTACTTAGGGAGCAGTGGGGCGCCCCACTCCCGACACTACCCGGTGAAATGTAAGGCGCCAAATTCAAAATCCAAAAGTTGAATTATTAAACATTCATCAATATACAAGTGTTGCATAGTCATCAAAAGCTCTGCTTCTTGGCAATATCACAGCGTTGTCAGATTTCAAAAAGGCTTTATGGCGAAAGCACCACATTTGATTGTTTGAGGATAGCACCTGCAATATTTCCATTAGCATAAATTCATAACCCAATGCGGGTCTCAAAAAACGCATAAAATCGCTAATATAAAGTCCCTTACCTTTCGAAGAACTTCTGCTGAGGGCTTCCCAAGTGTCCAACAAAGACAATCCATGCTTCTTTTGTTAGAAAAAGTCAATTATTATATCCATAAATCTCCGTTTGGTTGGCGCGTTATGATCATAAAAT
>QNTS01001791.1:122575-160389 GCA_003317085.1 Hucho hucho
CTTCTATGCCATCAAAAGGAACATAAAATTCAACATACCAATTAGGATCTGGCTAAAGCTACTTGAATCAGTTACAGAACCAATTGCCCTTCATGGTTGTGAGGTCTGGGGTCTGCTCACCAAACAAGATTTCACAAAATGGGACAATGGCTTGGGGGTAGAAGCTGTTAAACATTCATCAATATACAAGTATTGCATAGTCATCAAAAGCTCTGATTCTTGGCAATATCACAGCGTGGTCAGATTTCAAAAAGGCTTTACGGCGAAAGCACAACATTTGATTGTTTGAGGATAGCACCCCACATATTTTCCACATTAGCATAAATTCATATCCAGCGCGGGTCACACACAACCCATTATAAGAGCTAAAAAATATCACTTACCTTTCGAAGAACTTCTGCTGAGAGCTTTCCAAGTGTCCAACGAAGACATTCAAATGGTTCTTTTGGCGCGTTATGATCATAAAATCCTCCGTTGAGTTGCCCATTGAACCGTTTAGAGAACACGTTCAAATTATACCTATAAACTTTCTACAAACAAATCAAACATCATTTTTAATGTATCCTTAGGTATCCTTTTATGTATATTTACTGTAATATTTCAACCGCACGATAACGTGAACAATAGGAAAGGAAAATAAACTGGGGCGCGCTCACAATCTCCATGCCTCTCTGACATTGCTTGCCACCAAAAGTGGTCCCTTCACTACTTCCTCTTCCTATCTGTTCTGCTTAGTGCTATAGCCTCCAGATACTGTATAAAGACTGTTGACATCTAGTGGAAGCCATAGGTACTGCAGTCTCAGTCATAGTTAAAATAGAAATGAATAGACAGCCTGGAGAAGAAGGTATACAATAGTACGCAAGTATAAACACCACGGGACCACGCAGTCATCATACCGCTCAGGAAGGAGACGCGTTCTGTCTCCTAGAGATGAATGTACTTTGGTGCGAAAAGTGCAAATCAATCCCAGATCAACAGCAAAGGACCTTGTGAAGACGTTGGAGGAAACAGGTACAAAGTATCTATTTCCACAGTAAAACAAGTCTTATATCGACATAACCCAAAAGGCCGCTCAGCAAGGAAGAAGCCACTGCTCCAAAACCGCCATAAAAAAGCCAGACTACGGTTTGGAACTGCACATGGGGACAAAGGTCGTACTTTTTGGAGAAATGTCCTCTGGTCTGATGAAACACAAATAGAACTGTTTGGCCATAATGTCCATTGTTATGTTTGGAGGAAAAAGAGGGAGGCTTGCAAGCCAAAAAAAACCATCCCTAACCGTGAAAACGGGGGTGGCAGCATCATGTTGTGGGGATGCTTTGCTGCAGGAGGGACTGGTGCACTTCACAAAATAGATGGCATCATGAGGCAGGAATATTATGTGGATATATTGAAGCAACATCTCAAGACATCAGTCAGGAAGTTAAAGCTTGGTCACAAGTGGATGGAGATTGAAGGCATCTCCAGGGTTAGCCATCCCTGAGTCCAGGTCTGGTAACTTATACGTCTGAAGGTTAACAATGAGGTAAGGTATGGCAGAAGTTTATGCAAGAGAGCTTTATAGACAAAAAGAGTGCAATGCATCGATCTACGAGCCTTCAAGGAGGGCCAGTCTACTTTCTGATACAAAATGCAACGATGTGTACTGAACCTATCACCTGTAATAAAGCACAATGCGTTATGATAAACTGCATCCAAAGGCTTCAATACAGTGAGAGCTGCATTCATATTTACGATATCTCCACAGTCAATAACCAGGATGAATGTTGACTGAATTATTTGTTTTCTGCTCTAACAAAATACAGGACCTGTTCCTATAGAAGAAGCCAATTTTAATTCTTAATTACTAACGCATCAACATGCTTTTTGAAATAAAGCTTTCCGTCAATCAAGATGCCCAGATATTTATAAGTGGGGACACAATCAATGACATCCGAAGCTTTGTATGATCACGTGCTTTTTCAAAACAAGTGTTACAAAATGTGAGATCCCACTGATTTGGCCATGGTTCCAGTGCTTTCTTAGATTCCCAGCTGCTTTCAAACACGACCACTACTGTACACCTTACTTACAAATATTTTGTACATGTAGTTTCACCTGACAGGCAGCTTAACAGGTAGAGTAGGAAACTAAGTCATATTCAAGAATGTGAGGTTCTGAGGTCCAATCTTGTTGAAGGCAAGTTATGTGAAACTACACTTTCTGTACTGATGTTCAAATGATGTGTTTTATTTAGCATAGTATAAGCTTCTGTCTTAAGCATCCTAAATAATACCATAGATTACTATTTTGAAAAATAGTAAACTTGAAGGCAGTAAAGGGAAGCATGATATAAAATGCAAACCTGGAATTCCAACTGATTATAGGCTACTAAATCCAACGACTTACCACTGTGCCACAGAGCATTAACTACTTAGGGAGTGGTGGGGCGCTACCCGGTGAAATGCAAGGTGCCAAATTCAAAATCCAAAAGTTGAATTATTAAACATGCATCAATATACAAGTGTTTCATAGTCATCAAACGCTCTGCTTCTTGGCAATATCACAGTGATGTCAGATTTCAAAAAGGCTTTACGGCGAAAGCACTAAATTTGATTGTTTGAGGGTAGCACCTCCAATATTATACCATTAGCATAAATTCACAAACCATCGGGGTTCACACAAGACACATTTCACAGCGAAAACAAATCTCTTTCCTTTTGAAGAACTTCTGCTGAGGGCTTCCCAAGTGTCCAACGAAGGCATCCAATGGTTCTTTTGTTAGAAAAAGTCATTTATTATATCCATAAATCTCAGTTTGGTTGGCGCATTATGTTCATAAAATACAGCGTCCACTCGCCCATTGAACCGTGAAGAGAACGCGTTCAACCTATACCTATACACTTGTCCAAGAACAATCAAACATCATTGATAATGTATCCTTAGGAACACTTATGTATATTTAGAATAATATTTCAACCGGATTATAAACTGGGCGATAGGAAAGGATAAAACCACAGCGAGCACGAGCCTGTGAACGCGCATCCTCTTCTGTTTACATCTGATGACCACTTCGAAATTCTTCTTCTATTACAATCCAGAGCAACTAAACATCATCAAACACTGTCTAGAGACTGTTGACATCCAGTGGAAACAATAGGTACTGCAATCTTACTCCCATATATGGTCATTTTCAATAGGGAGGGGTTCAAAATGAGGCAATGTGTCAAATACACTTTTTCCAGAACAGAAATTCCTCAGGTTTTCGTCTGCTATATCCATTCTGTTATACTCACAGACAATATTTTAACACTCTTAGAAACGTCAGAGTGTTTCCTATCCAATAGTACTAATTATGTGCATATCCTATTTTCTGGGCCTGAGTGGGAGGCATTTTACTTTGGGCACGCCAGACTCTCCAAAACCGTCACCTCGGGAGCCGCTCCCGAAGAAGTTAATAAAAAGTGTGGAGAAAAAATCTGACTATCTGATATTCACATTCTGCTATTTGTTGATGACCAGCAAATGTCCCTAATGTGCATTGTGAACCTATTATGAGTAAATAACAGTTTTTCGGGACAATTTGGAGAAAGCTCAAAAAAAAAAAAAAAGCCTTGGTTTCCCATGACTACAGTTGAAATCAGAAGTTACATACACCTTAGCCAAATACATTTAAACTCAGTTTTTCACAATTCCTGAAATTTAAACCAAGTAACAATTCCCTGTCTTAGGTCAGGTAGGATCACCACTTTATTTTAAGAATGTGAAATGTCAACATAATAGTAGAGAGAATGATTTATTTCAGCTTTTATTTCTTTCATCACATTCCCAGTGGGTCAGAAGTGTACATACACTCAATTAGTATTTGGTAGCATTGCCTTTAAATTGTTTAACTTCCACAAGCTTCCCACAATAAGTTGGGTGAATTTTGGCCCATTCCTCCTGACAGAGCTGGTGTAACTGATTCAGGTTTGTAGGACTCCTTGCTCGCACATGCTTTTTCAGTTCTGCCCACAAATTGTCTACAGGATTGAGGTCAGGGCTTTGTGACGGCCACTCCAATACCTTGACTTTGTTGTCCTTAAGCCATTTTGCCACAACTTTGGAAGTATACTTGGGGTCATTGTCCATTTGGAAGACCCATTTGTGACCAAGCTTTAACTTCCTGACTGATGTCTTGAGGTATTGCTTCAATATATCCAAATAATTTTCCTCCCTCATGATGCCATCTATTTTGTGAAGTGCACCAGTCCCTCCTGCTGCAAAGCATTCCCACAACATGATGCTGCAACCCCTGTGCTTCACGGTTGGGATGGTGTTCTTCATCTTGCAAGCCTCCCCCTTTTTCCTTCAAACATAACGACGGTCATTATGGCCAAGCAGTTATATTTTTGTTTCAACAGACCAGAGGACATTTCTCCAAAAAGTACGATCTTTGTCCCCATGTGCAGTTGCAAACCGTAGTCTGGCTTGTTTTATGGCGGTTTTGGAGCAGTGGCTTCTTCCTTGCTGAGCGGCCTTTCAGGTTATGTCGATATAGATCTCGTTTTACTGTGGATATAGATACTTTTGTACCTGTTTCCTCCAGCATCTTCACAAGGTCCTTTGCTGTTGTTCTGGGATTTGATATGCACTTTTCTCAGCAAAGTACGTTCATCTCTAGGAGACAGAACGCGTCTCTTTCCTGAGCGGAATGACGGCTGCGTGGTCCCATGGTGTTTATACATTTGCGTACTGTTGTTTGTACAGATGAAAGTGGTACCTTCAGGCGTTTACTCCCAAGGATGAACCATACTTGTGGAGGTCTAAAGAAAAATTCTGAGATCTTTGCTGATTTATTTTGATTTTCCCATGATGTCAAGCAAAAAGGCACTGAGTTTGAAGGTAGGCCTTGAAATACATCCACAGGTACACCTCCAATTGACTCAAATGATGTCAATTAGCATATCAGAAGCTTCTAAAGCCATGACATCATGTTTTGGAATTTTCAAAGCTGTTAAACTACTTAGGGAGCAGTGGGGTGCTAGCGCAGGGGTTGCAGCATCATGTTGTGGGAATGCTTTGCAGCAGGAGGGACTGGTGCACTTCCCGACACTACCCGGTGAAATGTGAGGCACCAAATTCAAAATCCAAAAGTTGAATTATTAAACATTCATCAATATACAAGTGTTGCATAGTCATCAAAAGCTCTGATTCTTGGCAATATCACAACGATGTCAGATTACAAAAAGGCTTTACGGCGAAAGCACAACATTTGATTGTTTGAGGATATCCCCTCTCATATTTTATGCATTAGCATAAATACATAACCAACGCGGGTCTCTAAAAACGCATAAAAACGCTAATATAAAATCCCTTACCTTTCGAAGAACTTCTGCTGGGGGCTTCCCAATTGTCCAACGAAGACATCCAATGGTTCTTTTGTTATAAAAAGTAATTTATTATATCCATAAATCTCTGTTTGGTTGGCGCGTTATGATCATAAAATCCACCGTTGAGTCGCCCATTGAAACATGAAGAGAAAACGTTCAAATTATACCTATACACTTTCTACAAACAAATCAAACATCATTTTTAATGTATCCTTAGGTATCCTTTTGTATATATTTGCTGTAATATTTCAACCGGACGATAACGTGAACGAACCTTGTTTACAAAAGTGGTCCCTTGACCATTTCCTGTTCCTATCCGTTCTGGTTACTCCTAGAATTCCCAGTCTTTGTATAGAGACTGTTGACATCTAGTGGAAGCCATAGGCACTGCAGTCTCAGTCCTACATAACATTGTATGCAATAGGCACAATGTTTTTTTTTTTTTTTTAACTGCAATTCCGGATGGATTTTCCTCGGGTTTTTGCCTGCTATGTCAGTTCTGTTATACTCACATACATTATTTTAACACTCTTAGAAACTTCAGAGTGTTTCCTATCCAATAGTACTAATTATATGCATATCCTATTTTCTGGGCCTGAGTGGCAGGCATTTTACTTTGGGCACGCCAGACTCTCTGAAACCGTCACCTATGCAGCCACTCCCTAAGAAGTTAAAGGCACAGTCAACTTAGTGTATGTAAACTTCTGACCAACTGGAATTGTGATACAGTGAATTATAAGTGAAATAATCTGTCTGTAAACAATTGTTGGAAAAACTACTTGTGTCATGCACAAAGTAGATGTCCTAACCGACTTGCCAAAACTATAGTTTGTTAACAAGGAATTTGTGGAGTGGTTGAAAAATGAGTTTTAATAACTCCAATCTAAGTGTATGTAAACTTCCGACTTCAACTGTAATTACTACTGAAAACAACCCTGTGACTATGGTTATCTGTAGCAGTACTACGATAAAGTTGTGAAATAGTGGGAATGGGATGAGTTACCTGAGCAGGGGTTGGGCTGTTTTTGAGTCAATGTTTTATAAGAGTCTCCTCGATGTTGGCCGAGATAACTTTGGCCCCTTTCATATTTGGATACAAACCATCCCTCTTTTAACCCTTTCATACATGAGTTCCAAATATCTCTAACTGTCGCCCCAGCGTGAGTTTTTTTATGCACGTGATGATGTTCTCTCCATAATAGAATGTGATTGTTATTCAACAATATATTTAATCCGCGCTGCCCTCAAAACAAGGAATTTTGCCTGTTTTTATTTATAGGCTGTTTCAACTTCCAATGATTTTCTAAAAAGTTTTTATTTTCTAAGAACAGTTTGAATTGAGCTGTGTTCCGCCTCCTCGTTCATTCACATAAAAATAGTCATTTTTACTTTTGCGGACAATTACATTTTTGGGACATTTCTGACCAGGAGAAAATTACCCAAGCACTTCCTAAATGTTTGTGCAGTTCAAGTCTGCAGACATTTTCTCATCTTGCGTCGGAACGATCTGCACACGTGTTCACATTTTCCATCTTTTGCCAGCATCGCAGTCAGTGTTGTTTTCGTTACTAATAATAACTTTGGAAATGTGTGCGTTTCTATCAAAGTAAGTGCCTTATTACGTTATAATAGTTTCAGTATGTCGTGTTATGTCATTTCTATTGTAGCTCACTGTATTTATGGAGCATAATATATTTGTGTATATTCCTTATAACCGCGGGCACGTGAGGTGACGTTACTCATTTCATAACCTTTATGGTGTTATATTCAATCTTGCTTATGTAGCTAGCTACATTCTTCTATCAGCTCTGTAAATCAATGCTAGTTGCATCAGAGAAGTATTAGCTTATGTTATATTTTGAAGCTACCCTGGCCTTATGCCTCCCAAGTGGCGCAGCGGTCTATGGCACTACAGACACTCTGGTTCGAATCCAGGTTGTATCACAACTGGCAGTGATTGGGAGTCCCATAGGGCGGCGCACAATTGGCCCAATTTTGTCAATGCAGTATTCTATTTTTATAGCAGTGTTTTATTATGTTACTTCTTTGTAATATTGTTTTATTTCTATATCCTGATATTGTATTCTAATGAATAAGTCCATTTATTCTGTACTTTCAGAAACCACAAACAGTATTTGCCAATATCATAACTGGAACTGGACATCTTTTGAGCTGAAGATTGAGGCCAGCTTTTGTATGCAAGCGTACACTCCTTAACAGTTTTACTGGATGAAAACACAGCAAGAAAACACATAGGCCATTATGTAATAGTCGTCAATTTTATTGCAGTATTGGTGGTGGTTGGTTCAACAACAACTCGTTTTACTAGTGGAAAAAAAACTGAATATGCATAACCCATATTTAATATTCATGCAGTGACTGAAAAACAACTGCACCTCTAAAGGCATAGTATCATGGCAGGTCATCTGTCAAGCCACCTGTCAGGTCAGTCAGTCACTCATTGCTGCAGACGTGCTCAATAGTGCTTGAGCATATGATACTCCTCAAAGCATGGTGAAACACATAGAGGTGTATCACAATCTAAACACATGTATTTTGTCAACTTCCTCTGCTTACTTCTCCTGGTGCCAGACAGGCAGACTTTGCAGTGCCTCCGTGTGTGGCTACCTTGAGCAGCAGTTTGAGGGACTTTGCAGGGAAAATGCCATGCAGTGAGGCGTAGGGGATTGTCCGCAGCAGGGTGACCCCCAGTGGATGGGCGCCGAGGGGTGTGGTGCTCCTCCAGCAGCTCTCTCATGAGATTCTCTCTATACTTTTGGTAGATAATTACTTTACCTATGAGGGAGTGGGGAGGATGAGGAAAGTTAGAGGATGATGAGGCAGTGGGTAGGTGGGTGAGATATTGTCACTATAATTGCATAATGTATTTGTATGTGAACTTTACATCCAATTACAAAAAGACCTTGTTCAGTAATCATCTCACCTGTTAGTTGGCGGTGAACTATGCTGCCTTTGAGGACAACAGTGTCGATCAGATGGAAAAACATCTTCTTATACCACTTGGTCGTTTTCCGAGTGCATTCCACAAAGCTGTTTATCATGTCCGCCTTATCCACTGCCCCAATTTTGAGGTTATAGTCAAGCACACAGTCTGGTTTGATCTTTCTCTCTCCCGTCAGGTGGTCGACCTTCCCTGTGGCTAACATGGTTGCTGTATGGACAGTGGAGAGGACATGGACGTCTCGTTTGTCATGCCACTTTAATGCCAGCTGTTGACCGTTCTCCTTGAACTCCACCTCCCCTCTCTGCATCTTCCTGCATCCGAATGCCGGCATCCCCTTCCTGTTCGACCTGACTGTGCCACAGACCCCTGTGCTGTTGGAGAGCAGATGCTGGAAGAGTGTTGGACTGCTGTACCAATTGTCCATGTACAAAGTGTGTCCCTTGCCGAGATGAGGAGCCAGCATTGTCATCACCACGGACCCGGACACCCCAAGCCCCTCATAATGTTTGATGTCAGTGGTGGACCCTGTGTAAACTATAATGTCCTGGACAAATCCTGTCTTCACGTCGCACATGACAAAGAACTTGACCCCAAACCTGTGCCTTTTGGAGGGAATATATTGACGGAACGCCAGCCTACCTTTCCATAACATCAGGGACTCATCAATGCATAGGTCCTTGTATGGCACAAAGACCCGACCAAATGCTGATGTCAGGCTGATAAGAACATTTCTTATTTTGTATAACGGGTCACTTAGGATGGCAGTAGCATTGTTGACAAAATGTAGGCATCGCAGCAGAACTAGGAAGCGGTCTTGGGAAAAGAGGGTGGCAAAGAAGGGAGTTGCAAACATAGGATCTGTGCTCCAGTATTCTCTTAGGGAGTTCTTCTTTACTATCCCCATGAGGAGGACTGTCACCAGGAAAGTATACATTTCACTAATTGTGGTTGTCACCCATTTAGCGAGTTTCCCCATCACTCCTGGCTCTCTCTTCTCCTGTAGCTCCAAGGCATAGCGATTGG
This sequence comes from Hucho hucho, assembly GCA_003317085.1. Taxonomy (NCBI): domain Eukaryota; kingdom Metazoa; phylum Chordata; class Actinopteri; order Salmoniformes; family Salmonidae; genus Hucho; species Hucho hucho. Next base: position 131,918 of record QNTS01001791.1, read on the forward strand.
TCTCCTCTACTATGTTTCCCACCAGCTCCTCTGTCAGAAACAACCTGAAGCACTCTGCCTCAGTTGGAAATGGCAAGGGGTCTTGCACTCCAGACTGGGACTCATCAAAGCAAACAGCAGGGCCAAGAGGGGTGAAATGACTGGCGGCCTTCAAGCTACCACAGAACTCCTGTACTTCATCCACTGTCAGTCTGCCTCCATCACCACCAGCAACTTCAAAGGGAGGTGGTACTTCGTCAGTGGACAAGGGAACCTCAGATTCAGGGTTCTCAATGGCTACAAGGTTGGGGGCCAGCTCCTCACTGTCACTGTCAGAATCAGATTCCTGACTTTCATACTCAGACTCATTGTCAGAATTAAAAAAAAATCTCCAGAATTTCCACATTTGTGAGTGATCTCCTTTTGAAAGACATTGCTAATGCTACAGCTTAGCTCACTAGCTACATACATAAACAAGAACACTGAATGGCTCAGAGTGGGAGTGAGAGATTACGTGATTGACTGCTGGCACGCGACAGTTGTATCAATAAATCACTATCAGAAAATGTTTTGTGTGGTAATTATTTATATATTCACTGTTTTATTCACGTTTTCAATTACAGGTGACAAATCATGCATTCCGATTCTTGCATAGATTGTAATGGGCACATATTCTTTGTGTAAAATATTCCAGCTGTGTAGCCATGTTTGTTGACATACAATGCATTCTGGGTTTAACGTAATCGTCTGTTTGACCAAAGATGTTATAGCAAAATGAGGTGAGTAAGGGTTCACTCATTTTCTGAGGACTTACGGAAATGAATGGTGGGATGTGAACGATGGTAGACGACACATCCCTTCAATGTGCATACTATAAACAGACCAAGCTCATCTTGTCTTCTCTTATTATCTTTGGTTTCTGTGAGGAGCATGGCTGCGCGCTGAAACTCATTTACTTTCGACATCTAGAAAGTGTTTTACCTAATTATTTCGGTCAATGGTGAGCTCACCCATGATGTGATTAATTATACACAGTAATTGCTATTAACTACTTAGGGAGTAGTGGCGCGCTAGCAGGCCACTCCCGACACTACCCGGTGAAGTGTAAGGTGCCAAATTCAAAATCCAAAAGTTGAATTATTAAACATTCATCAATATACAAGTGTTGCATAGTCATCAAAAGCTCTGCTTCTTGGCAATATTACAGCGTTGTCAGATTTCAAAAAGGCTTTTACGGCGAAAGCACAACATTTAATTGCTTGAGGATAGCACCTCATATATTTTCCACATTAGCATAAATTCATATCCAGCGCGGGTCACACAAAACCCATATAAGAGCTAAAAAATATCACTTACCTTTCGAAGAACTTCTGCTGAGGGCTTCCCAAGTGTCCAACGAAGACATCCAATGGTTCTTTTGTTAGAAAAAGTCATTTATTATATCCATAAATCTCAGTTTAGTTGGCGCGTTATGATCATAAAATCCACCGTTGAGTCGCCCATTGAACCGTGAAGAGAACACGTTCAAATTATACCTATAAACTTTCTACAAACAAATCAAACATCATTTTTTATGTATCCTTAGGTATCCTTTTATGTATATTTACTGTAATATTTCAACCGGATGATAACGTGAACAATAGGAAAGGAAAATAAAGTGGNCTCCAAAACCGTCACCTATGCTGCCGCTCCCTAAGAAGTTAACCTCTTAAGGAGCAGCAAGGTGTGCTGGGGCGCTAGCGCCCCACTCCCGACACTACCAGGTGAAATGCAAGGCGCCAAATCCAAAAGTTGAATTATTAAACATGCATCAATATACAAGTGTTTCATAGTCACCAAAAGCTCTGCTTCTTGGCAATATCACAGCGTTGTCAAAAAGGCTTTACGGCGAAAGCACCACATTTGATTGTTTGAGGGTAGCACCTAACATATTTTTGCCATTACCATGAATTCATTAGCCTTCACGGTTCACACAAAACACATTTCACAGCGAAAACAAATCAATTACCTGTTGAAGAACTTCTGCTGATGGCTTCCCAAGTGTCCAACGAAGACAATCCATGGTTCTTTTGTTAGAAAAAGTAATGTATTATATCCATAAATCTCTGTTTGGTTGGCGCGTTAGAATCAGAAACTACAGCCTCCACTCGTCCATTGAAACGTGAAGAGAACTCGTTCAACTTATACCTATAAACTTGTCCAAGAACAATCAAACATCATTTGAAATGTATCCTTAGGAACACTTATGTATAAATAGCTTAACCGGAATATAAACTGGGCTATAAGAAAGGAAAAAAACACAGAGCACGCCTGGCTAGAGCGCGCGTCCTCTTCTATTGACATCTCTGGGGACACTTCCTGATTCCTCCTCTTCTCTGCTCTAATTTATCAAAAAAAAATCTGAACAGTGTTGACATCCAGAGGAAGCGATAGGTACTGCATTCATATGCCCTTTTATGGGCATTTTCATGAGGGAGGGGTTCCAAATGAGGCACTCTGTGAAAACCACTTTTTCCAGGACAGAAATTCCTCGGGGTTTCGCCTGCCATATCAATTCTGTTTTACTCACAGACAAATGGTTAACACTTTTAGAAAATTCAGAGTGTTTCCTATCCAATGGTACTAAATATGTGCATATACTATTTTCTGGGCCTGAATGGGAGGCATTTTACTTTGGGCACGCCAGGGTCTCCAAAACGGTCACCTCATGCGCTGCTCCATAAGAAGTTAACTAATTCATATTGTAGTTTATGTCAGCCGAGAGTTAGAAAATATGACCATTTGTGTTGCGTCAATCTTTCCTCAGTTAGCGCTAGGACAAATGTAGCCTACATTTTTCCGGTTAGGGTGATTGTGTTATGCTGTAGCTACTTCTGTGAATGTCTGAACGTTGAATCAAAAAATAAACTGCTCACATTCTGGACATAACTTTGTAAGGACTGTGTTTGTGTAAATTGTTTCTGAAAAAAGTGTGGCCAGCTCAATTGTTGATTGTTGTCATTCGAAACTGGCGTTTTAAATAAACATTCTAAATGAACGTTCTAATCACAAGGATGAGATCGTACACTTGAGCGACCACTGTAGAACGATCACAGCCATGAGATGGTACGTGTGAAAGGGATAAAACTGGGGCCTCCCGAATTGTACTCCAAATGCATTGAGGAACAGTAGGATTTAAGACAGTAGTGTACTCAGAGAAGACGACTAAAGCGTTCCATTCCGTGACCTATTGTTGGTAAAGGCCCGGAAATGAGAACCCGCTTGCCTGTCTCCTTGAGCCTGCCTTGAGCCCTCTGATGTCATCTTTTAATTGTTCCAATTAATGAAGATTGATGTTGTTTGTACCAACACGTATGACTACTGTGTGAGCATTAGGGTGCTTCTGCGTCACAGCAGGGACCTGGTGACCGGAATGTTCAGAATACGGGCTACTGGGAGAAGCAGTGGGGCCTTGCTTCCTCAACCACTACATCCCTAACTACTGTAACAACCACCACTGGAGGACGACAAGAGGGTCACTGTGAGCCTGTGGGATGTGCTATGGGGGCTGATCCAGGGGATGGCCGGCTCAGTAACCCATGACCAGATCCAGAGGAGCTTGCGCTGCTGTGCTGAGGTGGAGTGGGAAGGACGGGGGAGCGGCGGAGGGCCTCGTTGGAGGGCCCCGGTAAAGTCAGGGGGCTCAGATCCATAAAACGGTTAGAGAGCCATAGGTCTGGATGAGAGGGCAGAGGGAGGATATGTTGAAATGTTCCTCCTCTCTTACCTCTAACTCGATTCCACCAGCCAAGTAACCTAGCTAGTCAGAGCTAGCCGGTGCTAGCCTGCTAAAGTTAGCTCCAGGAGACAGTAAAATCCAACCAGCATGGTGTGTTAAGAGCAGCAATAAATATCTTAAAAATATAAAACATATAAGTGTTTTAAAAAGTATTAAACATAGAAGCACTGTATCGCCACTCAAACTTTCTGCTTCCTACATGTACTTCCTGGTCACATGATGATGATATATTTTGTACATTGACTCCAAAGTGTTTTTAATACCATTTTATATGCTTTGTACAGTACCAACATATGCGTTATGTTAAAATGAGGAAAAACATTATTATGACAGTTTGGGATCAAAGTTAAAAACTCATTAATAAGATGTTGGTCTTGAGTCTCCATTTTGTTATTTTCCCATAATGACAGGGTATGAGGACGTTTTTGAATATTTATCAGTCTCCGTATTAATCTAGGAAAATGTAAGTTGACGATGAAAAAAACTGTTTAACATATCAATGAAATCCATTTAATCCAACATTGTGACTTACTTCCTGTCATATTTTTTGATGAAAGACAAAAATATTCCCTGCCATTTCACTTAGATATGACTATGACAATATGAGATGATTACCACCATACATAAGGAATATCTGATGGTCAGGTGATTGGAGTGAAACTGTCACTATTGAAAAACATGTGTAAACTACACTGTGTAAATTAAGCAAACATTAGTCTTAGCTTTGCACATACAATAACATAAAGGGTGTTGAAGTAATTGCCTATTGTCTTTGGTTCCAGCAGGTCCTATAATGATCAAAAGTGTTTGGCAATTGACTAACATTTAACTCCACTCCACACCTCACACATTAGTCCCTCAGTGTTGTTTTCGCCATTAGCAGGATGAATCCATTCATGGCTGATTTGCATAAACACCTCACAGTGCTTTGTCCCCCACTGGTATCTAAGGCCCTATTCCCACTACATGATATAAAGGAGAGTCTGAGGAGCAGGGTGGTGAAAGAGAATTCTACTTTCATTTCACATTTCATCCTTACCTTACCTTTCATTGTGGCTGGCAACACAACACTAGGAATTACTGCACTGTTGTTGCTAGAAATACAAGCATGTACAGTATGTGCAGACAATTAAAACGTTTATTCTCATCTGTATAGGCTACACTCATTACATTTTAGCTTCAAGACAAAAGCACAGAGTTGCTATAACAGCATGTCTTCATCAAGTAACATTAGCCTATCAAAAATAAACGATTAACTTCTTAGGGAGCGGCTCCCGAGGTGACGGTTTTGGAGAGTCTGGCGTGCCCAAAGTAAAATGCCTCCCACTCAGGCCCAGAAAATAGGATATGCACATAATTAGTACTATTGGATACGGAACACTCTGACGTTTCTAAAAGTGTTAACATAATGTCTGTGAGTATAACAGAACGGATATAGCAGGCAAAAACCTGAGGAATTTCTGTCCTGGAAAAAGTGTTTTTGACACATTGCCTCATTTTGAACCCTTCCCTATTGAAAACAGCCATTTCTGGGAGTAAGATTGCAGTACCTATTGCTTCCACTGGATGTCAACAGTCTCTAGACAGTGTTTGGTGATGTTATAGTCGCTCTGGATGGTAATAGAAGAAGAATTTCGAACTGGTCATTGGATGTAAACAGAAGAGGTTGCGCGTTCACGGGCTCGCTCGCTCTCATCTGGGCCTGGCCAGGGGAAACATAACGTAATGTTTTTCTGGCCTAAGCTATGTATTTAAAACCAAAAATAGGCCCATTTACTGGTGTTCTGAGAAAATGTGAGCAAATTTGGTTTATATTCACACTTTGGGTGGTTTGGCTACCTAGGCCTTTTTAATCCCAAATTATTGACAGGAATTAGTCAAACACTATAGTGATGACATGCTTTTTTTTTTTTTTGTACTTCTTTTTAATTACTGATGCAAAGACCTTCACGATACAACTCTGCATACAGTGAGCTCAGCCCTGTTAGTTGTATCGTCTAATTGCAGTTGTTGTCTCTTTATCTGTGTAAAGCAGGGTTTCCCAAACTTGGTCCTTGGGACCCCATGGGGTTCCGGTTTAGTTTTTTGCCCTAGCACTGCATAGCTGATTCAAACAATCAACTAATCATCAAGCTTTGATCATTTGAATCAGTTATGTAGTGTTAGGGCAAAAAAGTAAACATGCACCCCTTGGGGTCCAGAGGACCGAGTTTAGGAAATGCTGGTGTAAAGTTTTTTGTTGTTTGTTTTCATCCTCCCTAATGCCAGGGGTTTTTCCAGGAGTTTTTCTTTAACCATATGACCTGATTAGAAAAACTATCTGGTCCCATCATAGCCCATATAAAACAGTTTTATTTTCAGCTGATTTATAATTTATATGATTTATATGTCATACGCTACAACTAGGGTCCGGAGTTGTTTAGCTTAGCCTACTACCAGATCACGAAAAACTCTGGGCCCCAGGAAAACAACCCCACCCAGCCTTTCACCACTCTGGGACCTGTGGTGCCACCACTGAAATTACCACACAATGTTACAAATAAAATCCGTATCATATTTGTATGATCTATATTTTACATGTTTTTGGTGGTGGGGATGAGCATCCATAGTTTTACGTGGCTGACTTTATTGTGACAATTTCAGAATGTAACAGGCTGTTACTGCAATTTCAGGTACAAACTCAACGAATCAAGTCTCAAATATTAGAAATATTTCTATACATTTCAGCTGTTTCAAAAACATTGCTCTGCTATTACCATTTAAACTGTAGGAGTGTTGGCTCAACAAAATAATTCTGAAACTGCCCTGGTACAATGGGCGCAACAGTCGGGCAAGTATCGTGCGCTACCTCCGGAGGTAGCGGTCGAGATGTAGCAAGTACGCAAGTTTACATTTGAGTAATATGTGTAGCCGACGATACTTTTACAAAAAGTGTAGTAAGTGTGAAGAGGCTCTAGTTATATTTTTCTCTGCATTGAGAATCCCTCGCTGTTCACTTGCCTTAGAGTCTTGAGCTGACTGTCCTTACTCCACACTATGCATAGCTGCATAGTTCTTGCTTAAGTTCAATAAATAGCTTTTCAAACGACTTTTGAATTTACTCAGTGTGTTCATGCTTTCCTCCAAGGTGTATTTCTATGATCATCCGATCATGCAGCGAGGTTAAGGTTAGGTCAGATGGCATATTTGGAGCATGGATAAGCTGTATCGCCAACACTTTTAAACCTGTTCTTTAAAATTCCTGCAAACATTGACTTGATGCATTTGCACAGATAATATGCAGACCATAGAGGTCAAGAGTGATCTGACAAATACGCATTCATTTTATTCAAGATATTGAAAGTATTTTCTTTAATCTTGCAACTTTTCAAGTAATAGTATTATAATTTAAAAATCATTAAAATAATGCTGTAGTTATGCTGCTACCTGTGTGAATACACTAGAAAAATAGCTTATTCTGTTGCTTGGTCTGTGTTCCTTGGTATCTGTGTGCCTTGGTGTCTGTGAGCCTGGGTGCTGCCTCTACTGCTGCCTCAGTCACATACAGTAGTTTGTTATAGATACTGCCGCTCTCTGACTGGCTATAGAAGCCATGCATCACTGGGGCAGATGGGCAAGTAAAGTGATGATGCATGTGTCCTTGGTGGGGGGGGGGTCAATCATAGTTTTTATCTCTGGCAGCATTAGCAGAGAATAGCCGTCTACAAGGTCATGCCTTCTCAAGGGCTGCGTCCCCAATGGCACCCTCTTCCCTAAATAGTGCACTTTTTTTTACCAGTGCCTACAGGGCTTGAGTCAAGGTAGTGCACTATAGAGAGAACAGGTTGCCATCTGGGATGCAGACAGGGTGAAACATCAGATGATAGGCTGCTGCATCCCTGCTATCATCATGTCTGAAATGAAAGAAGACAGCGTGCATGAAGTCACACTGTTAACTAATAAACCTATTGATTTATTTTAACTATGGTGGGTATGAAATTGCACTTTTCACCTCCAATAGATTTGGCTAGAGAAATATGATGCTGGCGTTTTGTGACGAGTACTCACTGTGAGATATGTTTGAAAAGAAAATACACAAAATGTGCAGATCAGAAATAATAAAAACAAAAATTTAAGAAATTTGGACTCAAAATATTCTGCACATACTGTATTTACAGTACCTGAAGAATTGTTTGCAGAGAGGGCATTACCTAATTTGGACCTGTGATTTGAGTGCAACAGTACAGTACATGCCTCTAAAAGACACCGAGAAGCACAAAGAGCAACGTAAATGGGACAAATACTGAACAAAACAAAAAACATCTTCCTTCTCTTTACATGAACATGTGCCACAGGTGGGTTGCAAGTGAATCAGTGGCTAACCTCTGGAATGATGGACCACTGTAGGGGTGATATTAGTGGGGCAAAAGGAAGGTGACCATGCGTGGCAGAAGAACCAAGTTTACTTAGTGGGAAAACTCGGAGAGGCTTAATTTGAAACAGATGGCCAAACGCGGCCTCGGGGGTGAGACTTTGTTCGAGTGTTGGCATTCAGAGGTTCTCTCCCTATTGGTTGTTGCTCAGCCTTTTTGATGTGTTCTTCCCTGTGGCTGTCAACCAACTAAACCAATAAATCATACTGACAATAAATGTTGTCACATCTGCCACACAGCAACTGATGGCTAACAGAAGTCTTCTGATGGGTACAGAATGGGTATATCTTGAAAATAAGATTATTACATTTCAAGACAAGCTGTTTTGAGGACAGATTGCCTAGCACAAATATTTTTACTATGGTCCCTCTTCCAGCATTGGGGAACATCCTACGTCACATCTTTTTCTATGGACACAAGCACTGTTCATGACACAAACTTTTCACACCCCTCTTATTGGTGGAGAGAACATCTTGCATGTTTTAACTTCTTTGGGAGCAGCGCACGAGGTGACTGTTTTGGAGAGCCTGGCGTGCCCAAAGTAAAATGCCTCCCATTCAGGCCCAGAAAATAGGATATGCACATATTTAGTACCATTGGATAGGAAACACTCTGAAGTGTTAACATTTTGTCTGTGAGTACAACAGAACAGATATGGCAGGCGAAAACCCGAGGAATTTCTGTCCTGGAAAAAATGGTTTTGACACATTGCCTCATTTGGAACCCCTCCCTTATGAAAATGCCCATTTAAGGGCATATGAATGCAGTACCTTGCTTCCTCTGGATGTCAACAGTCTTGAGACAGTGTATTGATTCTTTTTAGCTGCTTTTAGATTGTAGAAGACGACGAATAAGGAAGTGGCCACACAGATGTCAATAGAAGAAAATTCCAGTTGAAATATTATACAACATATACATAAAAGTATACCTAAGGATACATTTACAATTATGTTTGATTGTTCTTGGACAAGTTTATAGGTATAAGTTGAACGAGTTCTCTTCACGTTTCAATCGACTCTATTTTCTCATTCTAACGCGCCAACCAAAAGGCGATTTATGGATATAATACATTACTTTATCTAAAAAAAGAATCATGGATTGTCTTCGTTGGACACTTGGGAAGCCCTCAGCAGAAGTTCTTCAAAATGTAATTGATTTGTTTTCGCTGTGAAATGTGTTGTGTGAACCGTGAAGGCTTATGAATTTATGGTAATGGGAAAAATATGTGGGGTGCTATCCTCAAACAATCAAATGTGGTGCTTTCGCCGTAAAGCCTTTTTGAAATCTGACAGCGCTGTGATATTGCCAAGAAGCAGAGCTTTTGATGACTATGCAACACTTGTATATTGATGCATGTTTAATAATTCAACTTTTGGATTTTGAATTTGGCGCCTTGCATTTCACCGGGTAGTGTCGGGAGTGGGGCGCCCCACCGCTCCCCACCGCTAGCGCCCCACCGCTCCCTAAGAAGTTAAAGCTTATTACCTGCAATTCTACAAATGTTGTCATTGGGTGCAGAGAAAATAAGGTATGCAATGACTGACGTGACAAGAGGAAAACTGTTGATGCACCTTATTAGAAATTACACAAATACAATTTTAATAAGGCACACCTGTTAGTTGAAATGCATTCCAGGTGACTACCTCATGAAGCTGGTTGAGAGAAGGCCATGAGTGTGCAAAGCTGTCATCAAGGTAAAGGGTGGCTACTTTGAAGAATCTAAAAATATATTTTGATTTGTTTAACACCTTTTTGGTTACTACATGATTCCATATGTCTTATTTCATAGCTTTGATGTCTCCACTATTATTCTACAATGAAGAAACAGTCAAAATAAATAATAACCCTTGAATTAGTAGGTGTGTCCAAACTTTTGACTGGTACTGTACATGAAGTAAGAAGAACTTAATGAGAACGTGAATTTCATCAACAGTAGCCCTCACAGATGTAATTATCTCAGGAGGTTAATTATTTGATGCATAGTAGTGTTCTTTGAAATTTACAAACCGACAACCATTTTGGTAGATTCCAAATTCATAATTGAGCAGTACATAATTTCATTTTTTTCTTCTAGATGCCATCTTTGAAGAACAGATTATCCTCAACATTGCTACTGCAACCTCGGCTTTGGAAGTTCCCTGAACTGATGATTTCATAAAATGATACCATCACATTGAACTCCTTCCATCAACAATGTCAAGTATTACTGAACCAATTTATTAACTTCTTAGGGAGCGGCAGCAGAGGTGACGGTTTTGGAGAGTCCGGCGTGCCCAAAGTAAAATGCCTGCCACTCAGGCCCAGAAAATAGGATATGCACATAATTAGTACTATTGGATAGGTAACACTCTGAAGTTTCTAAAAGTGTTAAAATAATGTCTGTGAGGCGAAAACCCGAGAAATGTCTGTCCTGAATTTCTTTTTGTGTGACCTTTGCTCTGTTTGATACTCTCCCTATTGATTTTAATGGGATCCAGCTCCTAGATTGCAGTACCTATGGCTTCCACTAGATGTCAACAGTCTTTATTCAGAGTTTGGAAGCTCTAGCACTAAGCAGAACGGATAGGAAGAGGAAATTGTCAAGGTAGCTCAGAAGTCAACAACATTTCACGGGCGCGAGACCGTGGGCGTGCCCCACTTTATTTTCCTTTTATAACGTTTAGGTTACCATCCGAGTGAAATATTATCGCTAATATTCATAAAAGGATAGCGAAGGATTCATTATAAATGATCTTTGATTTGTTTAGGAAAAGTTGATAGGTATATTTGAACGCGTTCTCTTCACGGTTCAATGGGTGATTCGACGTTGGATTTTCTGAACATAACGCGCCAACCAAACGGAGATTTATGGATATAATAAATGACTTTTTCTAACAAAAGAACCATTGGATGTCTTTGTTGGACACTTGGAAAGCCCTCAGCAGAAGTTCTTCTAATGGTAAGGGATTTATTTTAGCTCTGATATGGGTTTTGTGTGATCCGCGCCGCTACTCCCTAAGTAGTTAAAAAGATCCATATTCTCAACTAAGCGCATGTCATTTCCATTGAGCATAGTTATACATTATATAGAGTGCATTCGGAAAGTATTCAGACCCCTTCACTTTTTCATTTTTTGTTTACATTACAGCCTTATTCTAAAATTTATTAAATTGTTGTTTCCCCTCATCAATCTACACACAACACCCCACAATGACGAAGCAAAAACAAATACTTTTTTCCTAAATTATAAAACTGAAATGTCACATTTACATAAGTATTCAGACCCTTTACTCAGTACTTTGTTGAAGCACCTTCGGCAACAATTACTGGGCAACTCAAGGACATTCAGAGACTTGTCCCGAAGCCACTGCTGTGTTGTCTTGGCTGTGTGCTTAGGATCTTTGTCCTGTTGGAAGGTGATCCTTAGCTCCAGTCTGAGGTCCTGAGCGCTCTGGAGCAGGTTTTCATCAAGGATCTCTCTGTACTTTGCTCCGTTCATCTCTCCCTCGATTCTGACTAGTCTCCCAGACCCAGAAAAACATCCCCACAGCATGATGCTGCCAACACCATTCTTCACCGTAGAGATGGTACCAGTGTTCCTCCATACGTTACGCTTGGCATTCATGCCAAATAGTTCAATATTGGTTTCATCAGACCAGTTAATCTTGTTTCTCATGGTCTGAGAGTCTTTTGGAGCAGTAATGTGCCTTATACTGAGGAGTGGCTTCCGTCTGGCCACTCTATCATAAAGGCCTGATTGGTGGAGTGCTGCAGAGATGGTTGTCCTTCTGGAAGGTTCTCCCATCTCCACAGAGGAACTCTAGAGGTCTGTCAGACTGACTATCAGGTTCTTGGTCAAGGCCCTTCTCCCCCGGTTGCTCAGTTTGACCGGGCTCTTGGAAGAGTCTTGGTGGTTCCAAACTTCTTCCATTTTAGAATGATGGAGGCCACAATACATATTTTGGTACCCTTCCCCAGATCTGTACCTCAACACAATCCTGTCTCAGGCGCTCTACGGACAATTCTTTCAACCTCATGGCTTGGTGTTTGCTCCGACATGCAGTGTCTACTGTGGGATCTTATATAGACAGGTGTGTGCCTTTCCAAATCATGTCCAATCAATTGAATTTACCACAGGTGGACACCAATCAAGTTGTAGAAACAATCTCAAGGATGATCAATGGAAACAGGATGCACCTGACCTAAATTTCGAGTCTCATAGCAAAGGGCCTGAATACTTATAGAAATAAAGTATTTCTGCATTAAATTCTTTACACATTTTCAAAAATTCTAAAACCTGTTTTTGCTTTGTCATTATGGGGTATAGTGTGTAGATTGATGATGACATGTTTTTATGTAATCAATTTTAGAATAAGGTTGTAACGTAACAAGAAGTGGAATAAGGGAAGTGGTCTGAATACTTTCTGAATGCACTGTATACTTCCACTGTATATTACTATTTTTGGTGTGACAAACAGCACTCTAGCTCTGCCACCTTTCACCGCAGCTGCAGAAGTTTGACATTGACAAATGGAAACGCATTATTATTTTATTCCTTCATTTACCCCTTTTTCTCACCAATTTTGTGATATCCAATTGGTAGTTACAGTCTTGTCCCATCGCTACAACTCCCCTACGGACTCGAGAGAGAGGCGAAGGTCGAGAGCCATGTGTCCTTCGAAACACGACTCTGCCAAGCCACACTTGACACACAGCTTGCTTAGCCAGCCATACCAATGTCTTGGATGAAACACCGTCCAGCTGGCAACCGAAGTCAGCTTGCAGGCGCCCGGCCCACCACAAGGATTCTCTAGAGTGCGATGGGACAAGGAAATCCCTGTCGGCCAAACCCTCCCCTAACCCGGATGATGCTGGGCCAATTTTGCACCTCATGGGTCTCCCGGTCACGGCCGGTTGTTACAAAGCCTGGGATCAAACCGGGTTTGAAACTGACAGATTTCGATAGGGATGTTTTTATTACGCTAATTCGATGTCCGTGGACCTGTGGAAATCACTCTAGGGGGTTATTAAACATCTAAGCTGGAACAACCATTTCAGTAAACGGGTGCAATAAGGTCAAGTAACAGGTTGGAATAGTTTCGAAAAATGTATGTTATTTGTATGTGACCGACCGGGTAAATTCGGTCTTATGGAGCAAAATTTTAAACTGTGTTTTTTACATTGGTCTCAGAGCTAGAAAAGGGTATATCATGCAATACAGTTGAGGAACAATGGGAAAGTAATTCTGCTTTGAAAGTTGTTAACGTTGAAACCCCATTTTTGAGAAAATGACCCTTGAACGTTTTGGTACACCTACTGCAGAGCTATACTTTGTCTGCACAATCCCAAGAATTTTGTTACACTCACATTAACATCTGCTAACCATGTGAATGTGACCAATAAAATTTGATTTGATTTGACCTGAAGGACGCATACTTTCATGTGGCTGTATATCACCCTCACAGGAAGTTCCTGAGGTTCCATTTTGAGCCTGTAGGCTACAATTTTTTTGGGCCCATGAAAGGTTCAATATGATGGTAAGGGGTTTACCGCCAAATGGTATTGATAATATTTAATCACCCTCCACAAGAGGGTTGTATGATATAAGTGGCAGGAGTTTGAGCTTTGTGCGAAAATAAAGGGATTGTTCATTTTTAGTGCTCTCTGGTAGATATTTTAATGTTTCTACAAGGGCTTTTTGAGAAGGGACGTTCATTCTCCACGATGAAGGTGTATATGGCAGCTATTTCAGCATGTCATGTGGCAATTGATGATGCCACTCCAGGGGCTCATCCCCTGGTGGTGCGGATTTCAAAGGTGTGTGCCATCTCAGGCCGGTTTCTAAACCTATGGAGCAGCATCTCTCCCACTGGATTGTGAAGGCTATTTCTCTGGCATATGACCGCAAAAGGCAAAAATCACGCGCCCACTAAGGGATCTGGAGACATCTTGGGCGCTGCAGCAAGTTTGGCATCACCATACACTTTTGTGAGACTTTATCGCTTGGATATCCCTGTCACCCACAGTGTGCCTACAGCTGGGGCATGAGAGGGTCATTAGGCAGCAAGTTTTTGTGTTGGCACTCTGGGTGGTCTGCTGTGGGCAATTTCATATGGTATCTGGTGGGTTCGGCTTGGGCCATGATTTCATGTCCAATAGCTGTGTAATACTGAGTTGACCTACTGAAAGGGAACGTACAGTTATGACTATAACTACCATTCTATGAAGGAGGGAAACAAGGTACAACACCTGATCGGCTGCCCAGTTCCGGTGATGCACGGCGTTCATTGGTCTAGTCAGGCATGATCATAATGTTCTTCAGTAAAGGGCTCTAGATTGTGAACTCCCCATTGATGTGTTGTACCTCGTTTCCCTTCTTTAGGGAACAGTAGTTATTATAATCATAACTGTATGGTTAAATAATGTAAAACGATTCCTTAACCTCTCAGGGATCATTGGGGCGCTAGCGCCCGACACTACCAGGTGAAATGCAAGGCGCCAAATTCAAAATCCAAAAGTTGAATTATTAAACATCCACCAATATACAAGTGTTCCATACACATCAAAAGCTCTGTTTCTTGGCAATATCACAGCGTTGTCAGATTTCAAAAAGGCTTTACGGCGAAAGCACAACATTTGATTGTTTGAGGGTAGCACCTCGCATACTTTTCCCATAGCCATGAATTCATTAGCCAGCGCGGCACACCCATAACACATTTCACAGCGAAAACAAATCAATTACCTGTTGAAGAACGTCTGCTGAGGTCTTCCTAAGTGTCCAACGAAGACAATCCATGGTTCTTTTGTTAGAAAAAGTCATGTATTTTATCCATAAATCTCCATTTGGTTCGCGCGTTATAATCAGAAACTACAGCGTCCACACCTCCATTGAAACGTGACTAGAACTCGTTCAACTTATACCTATAAACTTGTCCAAGAACAATCAAACATCATTTTAAATGTATCCTTAGGAACACTTTTACGTATATTTACTATAATAAATCAACCGGAATATAAACTGAGCTCTAAAGACGGAAAAAAACTGTGTGCGCTTGCCGAGAGCGCGCNTCCACTCCTATAGACTTCCAAAGAGACACTTCCTGATTTCCTCTTCTTCTCTGCTCTAATTCATCTGAACAGAATCAAATCACTTTCTCGAGACTGTTGACATCCAGAGGAAGCGATAGGTACTGCATTCATATGCCCTTTTATGGGCATTTTCATGAGGGAGGGGTTCCAAATGAGGCACTCTGTGAAAACCACTTTTTCCAGGACATTCCTCGGGGTTTCGCCTGCCATATCCGTTCTGTTTTACTCACAGACAAATGGTTAACAGTTTTAGAAAATTCAGAGTGTTTCCCATCCAATGGTACCAAATATGTGCATATCCTATTTTCTGGGCCTGAATGGGAGGCATTTTACTTTGGGCACGCCAGGCTCTCCAAAACGGTCAAGTTGTGCACTGATCCCCTAGAGGTAAAAAAAATTAAAATGTTTTACATTGAACATCTAATAGTCATATCATAGACTAATAGTCATAAAACAGCAGGTGAGCTGTTTTTGTAAAGCTAGCATTCAGTTGCCACTCATTCAATTGCCACTCATACAACAACTATTCAGTTCCCACTCACACAATTATTCCTTTTTATTATATATATTTTTTTACATTGAACATCTAATAGTCAAATCATAGAGCAAATGCAGGTGTGCTGTTTTTGTTTTGTTTGTGTGAAGCTTGCATTCAGTTGCCACTCATTCAGTTAACACCCACACAACAAGCTTGTCACAAGAGGATTTATGGCTGGTTTAGGCTCCCAAAGTGGAGTGTAACTGAGAAATCAAAGACAACATTTAAAGCTGCTCTCACTACACAAAGCATCTTTGATTGAATCTTTACAAGTGGTCTGGAATTGCGGTGTCCCTTTAATATCTACTGTGTGTACTACAAAGTTTTAAGACAAAAATACACATCTTAATTTATTTTCTACTGAGTAAGGCACTTGGAGCGGGATCGTGAGACTTAGTTTGTGGGCATTAAAGAAAAAAAAGTATCAAAATATTTGTATAAGTTGCTATGGCTACTGGCAATATCCTGTTACCAATACTAAAAGAAAATACTCTCACTTCAAGATGGTGTGTTCCTACGGTATGCAGACGTTTTAAAGAAATCATCAACCCTATTACTTTATTCGGCACAATATCTTTTTTTTTTTTATTGAGCAAGAGACCATCCACTCATGCAGTATGCTCACAGGTTATGGTTTCAAGTGTGGTCTTGGTTGTAAATACACCGTGTTAACACTGTGTTAGCTTCAGCATTCACTCATACTGGGTGGGTGGGTGTGGGTGACACCTGCTATCAGTGGCAACCTGTCATTCAGGTTTTGAGCCCCACCTGTTTAGCACCACCCCTGCCGGTTTTGCATGTTATTTTGGATTAATACGTGTTATGTCACATATCAGTTTGCAAGCAATGTAAAAAAATATATAATTGAGTTAATAAAGCCACATACAAACATGGTATATTTTTTTATTCCTTGAGTACGGCAGCTCCCAAAAGCTCAGTGCTTTCTGTGGTGGCGGGGCAGCCAGGGGAAAATACGAAGTGTAGGGGTTGGCAATGTTCTCCAGTTGCGCTGTGATTGGCTCAGTGTTCTGTCATTCAAGGGGACACTACTTCACTCCCAAATCTAAGGGTAGAGCTAGAACATTCAAGTCCCTGTAGGCTTCTGTCATTGAGTTACATTAGAAGTGCCCATCCAAGTAGGCTCAAGGTCATTGGCCACAGATAAATTGACATCAAATCACATTATATCTACAGTAGCTTAGATTGACAACATCATACTTTCAAAATCTTGACAAGCAGTCAATATCATGAATCAAGTCGACAATCTACTTGCAAATCCTTTTCAATCCTTTTCATATGAAGATAAATAATAGATCAAACGTATCGGTGCTCATCGGCCAATGGACATAAGCATTACACAACAAGTTGGTTTTCGCAAATTCAACAATGAGTGGTTTGGAAGGAATCAGTGGCTAACTCCAAGCATTGCAAAGCAATCACTAGCCTGATATTCAGTGGAGTGGGTGTGTGGTCCAAGTCTGGGTTTAAGGGTCTCTTTTCCAAGCTTAAAAGGATAAACATTCACATGCAACACCATGGGCTAGACAAGGTTGAATACAGCATGGGAGAGGAATAAGTTGTTTACAGCTTTGCTAATTTACCGTAAAACCGGTTTGGGGGTTGATTTGGATCAAATTAGTTGTGAGTTTGAAAGGGGAACCTCTTTTAACGCCACCGGTGAGCACTGCAGTTATTACGTCGGCTCAAGGACAGGGAAAAAGCCAGCTGGCTGTTTCAACACCGGGCAAAATGAAGGACAGAGGCGGTCAGCACTGCGGTGGGGGTTGATTTGGATCGAATTAGTTGTGAGTTTGAGGTGAGTTTGGGTTTTGCATTGTACTGAGTTTTCTATAGTGTCAAATGCTCAACAATTTAGGCTAAGATAATGTTGGTGAAAGCATGTATAGACAATAACGGAGCTATAACGGTTTGTTTAGGCTATTATTAACCTAAAAGGTTGAATACATTGGCCATGCTGTCAAGCCAGCATGACTTTCAAACAACTGGAAACTCGGAAGTGGGAAATCTCAGACTTCAGTGAGTTCAAGACAACTGGGAACTCTGGAAAAATGTTGTCTCTGCCTCTCACTCCGTTGTGCACCTCTGGTCACACTTCTATAGGGATTACATGATGACAATCAAGGGGGCAGGAGACAGACAGACCACACTGTAGAGAGAGGGTACGTCCCAAATGGCAACCTATTGCGTATATGGTGCACTACTTTTGACCAAGGCCATAGGGCTCTGGTTAAAGGTAGTGTAAAATGTAGGGAATAGGGATGCAATTTCAGAAGCAGACACAATGCTGTAGAGAGAGAAGAGAGAGAGAGAGAGAGAGAGAGAGGTTTCTGAGTAGGAAGCCAGTCCATTACAGGTTGACCCTAAAAGGTCATTTAGGAAAAGCAATCAATCTCAAAATGAATGTCTCAGCTGGCTTTGAGGAGGAAGGAGACAGGATATAGACAGACTGCTAAGTGGACATCAAGGATGTACTGTACATACAGTGAGCTCAAAAGTATTGGGACAGTGACACATTTTTTGTTGCTTTGGCTCTGTAATCCAGCACTTTTGATTTGACATGATATAATAATGTAGACTGTCAACTTTAATTTGAAGGTATTTTCATCCA
This sequence comes from Hucho hucho, assembly GCA_003317085.1. Lineage (NCBI taxonomy): Eukaryota > Metazoa > Chordata > Actinopteri > Salmoniformes > Salmonidae > Hucho > Hucho hucho. The sequence continues at coordinate 150,322 of QNTS01001791.1, forward strand.
TATCATGTGAACTGTTTAGAAATTCAAGCAATTTTTGTACATAGTCCCCCCATTTTAGGGGACCAAAAGTATTGGGACAAAAGTGTATTAAAGTAGTAAAAAGTCAAGTATTTGGTCCCATATTCATAGCACGCAATGACTACATCAAGCTTGTGACTACACATTTGTTGGGTGCATTTGCTGTTTGTTTTTGTTGTATTTCAGATTATTTTGCGCCCAATAGAAATTAATGGTAAATAAGTTAGTGTCATTTTGAAGTCACTTTTATTGTAAATAAGAATAGAATATGTGTAAAAACACTTTTACATTAATCTGGATGCTACCATGATATTGGATAATCCTGAATGAATCGTGAATAATGAGGAGTGGGAAAGTTACAGAGGCATAAATATCATACCCCCCACATCACTATACTTAGAGTGTAACATATCATACTAATTTCAGTGTTACGGATTTAAATGTACTTTGTTAAGTCCAATCTATGAGCCCAGGCTGGCACACAACAAGTTGCCTAAGCAAGCAGTGATTCTGATGTTGTTTTAACATGATGCATTGTGTGGAGTCCCCTGACTACATTTTACTTGGCAATTTCAGATGTTCAACTCAAATTACTTTTCATTGTGTTCACAGATCAGTCAGCACACATTTGGATTATAAATGTGACTGAAATTGTGTTTTTTACATTGGAGAAAAGTAGAGACTGAGCTTGAAAATGGTATATCATACACTACAGTTGAGGAACAATGGGAAAGTAAATTCTGCTTTGAAAGTTGATAAACTTCTAACCTCACTTGGCACTTGACACTTGAAAATGGCACTTGAATGTTTTGGTACCTACTGCGAGCTATTCTTTGTCTACACCCATTCAGCATTGTTCACACCCTTTTAAGCTTTAGCCCCACCCATCTCGTTAAGGATTCACAAGATTTCAAGACTAAAGGCTCGTTTATACTACGGGTGTGTTTGTAACTTTAATCTGGAGTGCCAGAGTGTGCTCTTGGCGTTTGTAAACTCAGAGTGTTGTCAAATTGGCTATTCGTAAATTCAGAGCGTTTCTCTCTCGGAGCGTTCAGAGCGCACACTGGACGCTCTGGCCGAAAGTACTGTAGGGTTGATCCGAGCATTCTGACCTAACAAGCTAACTGGCTAACATTGGCTAGCTTGCTAGCTACTTACAGACACAAATGAGAGAGCAGCTCAATCTGACCATTTTAGGCCAGCATCCCGGAGTCACCTCTTCACTGTTGACGTTGAGACTGGTGTTTTGCGGGTACTATTTAATGAAGCTGCCAGTTGAGGACTTGTGAGGCTTATGTTTCTCAAACTAGACACTCTAATGTACTTGTCCTCTTACTCAGTTGTGCACCTGGGCCTCCAACTCCTCTTTCTATTCTGGTTAGAGCCAGTTTGTGCTGTTCTGTGAAGGGAGTAGTACACAGTGTTGTACGAGATCTTCAGTTTCTTGGCAATTTCTCACATTGGAATAGCCTTCATTTCTCAGAACAAGAATAGACTGATGAGTTTCAGAAGAAAGTTATTTGATTCTGGCCATTTTGAGCCTGTAATCGAACCCACAAATGCTGATGCTCCAGATACTCAACTAGTCTAAAGAAGGCCAGTTTTATTGCTTCTTTAATCAGAACAACAGTTTTCAGCTGTGCTAACATAATTCCAAAAGGGTTTTCTAATGATCAATTAGCCTTTTAAAGTGATAAACCTGGATTAGCTAACACAACGTGTCATTGGAACACAGGAGTGATGGTTGCTAAAATGGGCCTCTGTACGCCTATGTCGATATTCCATAAATAAATCTGCCATTTTCAGCTACAATAGACATTTACAACAATGACAATGTTTACACTGTATTTCTGATACATTTGATGTAATTTTAATGAACAAAAAAATGTGCTTTTCTTTCAAAAACAAGGACATTTCTAAATGACCCCAAACTTTTGAACGGTAGTGTGTGTACTTAGACCAACGCCAGTTTGGCAGGGAGGAAAGGGTGTAGTTGGGACCCCACTGGATATGCGTCCAGAGCCTTAGCCATCCACGTCCTGCCGTAAATATTTCTAGTAGATAGCTAGATTTTGTGTTTCGCAGTTGAGTAGTTTGCATGCGTCATGACGTTAGCGTTACAAGCTTACAACCACTGACTGGAGAGTGGCAAAAATAACCCCAGCTATCTGCATCTTGCATTCTGTCCGCCTCTGTAATGTTTCGAAGGGGATTATTTTTAAGCCCCTCCTGTGTAAGGGGTCAATTACTTTTTCACACAGGGAAATTGGGTATTGCATAACTTTGTTAATTAACTAAATAAAATAAGTGTACATTTTTCTAGGATCCATTTATCTAATATTAGGTTTTGGTTGAAGATCTGATAACATTCAGCATCAAAAATAGGCAAAAATAGAGATATTCAGAAAGGGGGCAAATAATTTTTCATTGCATTGTATAAGTATGCTGCGGACATTGTGCTGAATATAAATCAGAATACAACAACTGAGAAGTCTAATATTTTGATCTGCAAAATGTCATGTGAATGCTAGATGTCTTCAATTATGTACAGTGTGTACTATGCTTGTGATCATTCTGTTTTGACTGACAGAAAAGAATATGACTGGCACAGGCTTTGGCAGACTCCACTGGAGAATATAGCAGTACCACAGGCAATCCCACCTGTGCAGAGAGGTGGATTCGAACACACACACACACACACACACTCACGTCATGTCCTTTTTATAATCTGAATGTAAATTGCCTTCAATAAATCTGAGCATCGAAATACAATTTAGTAGTTTGCTTATTTCAGTTATGAATTTTGCTGGTTGAGGAATGTTGAGTAGAGGTTATCAGCACTGCAATGAGACAACTAAATACTTGCATCACAAACTTTCCCATGATCCTTTAGAATGGGATAAAACTGTCCACTGATAAAGTGTGTGTGGGCGTATGTGCATGTGCGTGTCCGTGTGTGAAACGCTAAGTAAAGGTCCCCCTTGGCTAAAGGGAGATTGATTAGCGGTGAAGTCATAATTGCTGACTGAATCACGTCCATAGTTAATCAATCTTTGGCTGAAGGATGAATTCGTTTGGTGAAAATGGACAATACTTCATGAGGTGATGCACAGTTGATAGAGGACATATTCATTCATCACGGGTGGCTTTCCTTGATGGATATACCGGCATCAATGGTGGGCCATATCCATCAATCAGGAAAGGGGAGGTCAGCTTTGAAGATCAAAGCCCCAGCTCCCTGCTAAACCATACAGAAAACCTACAGAGCTATAGGGCTAATAGGTTTTAAAAGGGATATAAGGATATAATCACCAGTTAAATTTCACCTTGAGGTGTCAACATTCAGTCTGACTCATGCTTGTTAAAAGTAGGTAGGGTCAGTAAGTGGAAGTAGAGTTTAAAGTTCCTTATAGTAGGCTAGGCCTACTATATTTATTTCACAGCTTTCCTAATATTAAGCACATTGCTTCTATTTAAAACAGGAGTATAGTCTACCTGGCTGGCATGAAAATGAATCACGGGAAAAGCGTTCTCCATTCGCTATTTAAGGTCATAGATGACGTATTTTTTTCCAGATGCCCCTGTTTCGAGACAGGCGCATGATAATGGTACATTTTAAATCAAAAACAAATTTCACACATATGTTATTTGGTGAATGTAAAGATTAAATAAAAAATAGAATGATGCCCAGCTTAATATGAATGATGCCCAGCTTAAGGCAAACAGCGTATGCTTTTAAAAAAAAAACTTTTCAAGTCATAGTTGCACACCTCATGTAGCCTAGCCCATAGGCCTAAATGTTTTGATAAGGTTTGTATCACAACTTAAGTTGCCAAATAATAAAATGAAGCACATTAATCTGCTTTACAATGGTTGTAGTGCCTAACTTGCATACACATGCAGCTTGTTAAGTTTTAAGTTTGGGGAACAACATTTTCACCATTAAATGCATCTTTATAATAAGAGCATTACATGCACAATCACATTTGTGGATACTTTTGAGAATGTTTTTTTCCTGCTAATGGAACATTTGCGCTTATAACCTACTGCCAAGTGCGCATCGCTGCGCTTATGCAACTCAAACATTGAAATTGCATCAGTGATTTAAAAAAATATATACATCTCCCGTTTGGGATGTCTTTTTGTGATGTTGTTCACATTAGCACTGACAGATGTGTAGATTTGACAAGTTCGTCTGTTTTGAGCGACCCTTTCCACGCTGGCTTTAGAACTAGCTAGCCAGTAACTAGCTAACACCAGATACAGATGAATAGGGAAGCAGAAGTATCTTTGCCATAGATGAATAGTAAACTTTTAATTATGTTTGCAGACACCGTACAGTAAAATCTTGTACCAGTAGAGTAGCTATCTAGCTACAGTATGTAAACCACAACCTTCTACAAACACACCTTCTCTGATGTTGGTTACATGGTGGTATTTAATTATATTAGGTAGGAGAATATCACTTCACCATTGAGCATCCTGAATCCAAGTGTTTGACACTTGGCTGGGAACCAGTAAGTTTATGATAAAACTTTATCAATGTAGACTCAAAGTTAGATTTCATCCACATATCATCCAATTCCACAAAAATGTATGCATTTTAACATTGGTCACCTTGAACACATAAAGTCATTATAATCACATATACAATAAATTGGTACAGTATTCTCACTCACGGGTGCAACAAATATAGCCACTTACAAGCCACGCCTCAAAATATGTTAATGAGCCAGAAACAACAATACCTTGCACCCACTAGTAGTCAAAAGGTTTTTGGCGCTCTAAAGATACGGTACTGTATTCTGTGGGGTGGATTTACAGTACAGTTTGAAAATACATGTTTTTATACATGTTTTTATCATTTACAGTATGCTGTATGCTGCAGTACATTTTTTTAAATAGTTGATAATACCTAAAATGACCGTCTAAACTGCAGTTTCCCGTTACAGTTTATTTATCTCCTCATATAATTGAACAGTAGAGAAGATTTGATATTTACAGTTAAGCCAAAAGCTGCATGAACCTGACAGGACACTCAATTTTAATCGCAGTGGCAATTCTTTCAATGTTGCTCTAGTCACAAGATTATTTGATTGTGCCATTATTAACACAATTATATTTTAATGCACCCATACCTGCAGTATAATGAATAATTTCAATGGAACCAAAGTACTTAACCTGAAATGGAGAATAGACATGGATCCCTGCTCCGCCTCTTGCCCATAAAATCAAATTACTTTATAACCTGAGAATTAAATTAATTAAATTCATATATCAGTGAATATCTGGGCTTAATGCAAGTTAATGGAACATGTATTTTTATAACCTACAGCCATGGTCTTCTTAGTAAAATATTTGAAGTTATAAACAAAAATGGCCATGGTGTAAATTATACCAATGTCTAACAATTTCAATGCCTGTATTCTGTAAAGATGGGATGTGAATTGATATCCCTGGCCTAAACACTATGAACAACCCTATATTTTCAGTGCATTAATGGGTGCATATTGTTCATTAAATGCAGTGTTAAACAACCTCATTGAACCTCATTCATAGAAACACTGATACCTTGAGGCAGTGAGTCAGGGACTGATATTGTGCCCATTATGCTTGTACATGCAGACTCATCTGTGCCTGTCACGATGCAGACACCCTGCATGACCCATTTAAATTCAACCTTGAACCATCCTACCATTTAATTTGGGAGAAGACATATTGAAAACAAATCCACAGCCTTCAACTATAAAGCTGTTGAAAAAGCTGTTAAGGTTTTTTATTTATAGTTTTTTTCATACATGTTAGTCACAATCAATCAACCCCCACTTGTCTGTGTGGCATCTCTATGGCACTAGTACTTTTTAATAGAAACTCATATAACTTTCGCATAATGTATCCTTGTGGAAATCCTTGAGTTTTCAGTGTTAACCATGTTCATTTGTTAACCCTCTAAGCTCAATATGACTGTCTGCATATATCAGGCTAGGCAAAATAAATCATTGGCTGATTTAGCATATTAGTGGTAATGAATTGAAGTATGTGGATTCCTGCATGCCCAATCCAGTTGCATAGTGAAAACAATTATACATAATAGCCAACGTAGTAATCACTTTCCATTCTACTTTGCATTTAGGTCATTATCCATGGGGAAACAATCTCTCTGTGGGTTATACTGTGATGACTAGTAATTAAGTGTGTCTCATAAAGGCTTAGTTAAGCCTACAGAAGCCCTTTATAAGTCTACATAAATGCTTCACAAACCATTTGTAAGCAAATGTCATAGTGTATAAATGGTGGCAAAAGGTTATACTACATTTGGCAAAGCAATACTTGTTATATCACACTTATGTTGTGGGAATTTTGCTTATACATAATTTATGATAAATCTAACTAAGCCCTCATGAAGGGTTTACGAAGACTATGAAGACGTTGTTTAAGGTTTGACTTTCTGTGTGAGTGTCTGTCTTTGGACACCAATTGTGTGACTTTCAACTGTGTCGTAAGAGACACTTCATCACTATGACTTCTGTGCCACAAATGGCACCTTATTCCCTTTATAGTGCACTACTTTAGACCAGGGCCCATGGGGCTATGGTGAAAATCTGTGCATTATATAGGGAATAGGGTGCCATTTGGGATGCACACATATTATTCAGCAGGTGGAAGTAAGTCAGAGCAGATGAACAGATGACATCTTAAGGTATTACACCGACTGCATTAAATAAATTATATCTGGCTGCGTCAAACAAAAGGCTACAAAGTTAGGGGCTGACAAGCGTGTGACATTATTTTCAGAGAGAGAGAGAGACACAGAGTGCACGAGAGAGAGAGAGAGAGACAGCCTGTGTAGAGATTTATTTCCACCAGCAACACCACTAGTTATTTATCCCTCCTCTGCATTCAATAATTATTATTTTTATTGACTTCATGTTGCAGACAATCTGAGTGAATTAATTATGAAACTGGAATGCAAAGCATACTGTATTGTATTTATGAATATATGACCAAGAAATCTGCTCCTGATTCTTTATTTGCTATAGTGCTCAAAGGACAGTTGACAGTCCGGGCCATGCAATGCTTTATGAATTTTTTTAGGGTTGTCATTGTCAGAAGTATCCATTTACCCTTGCAGAGTTGTTTTGTATTCTAGACATAGTAATTAATGTATTGATTTACATTTTAGTCCCACGACAGAGATTGAGGACAGTGATGAATAAGCCCACATGAAAAGATACTACAGTTTACTGTAGAATACTAGATTACTTACAATATAATTATATAGTAAACTGTAGTGTATGCTGTAGAATACTATACTGTAGTATCCCTCGATCATGTGTAGTATTTACTATAGAATGTTGTAGTATACTGTAGAATACTATAGTAAATACTACAGTATTATCCACAAAGAAACACTGTAGTAAATACTACAGTAATGTCAGCAAAAACTCTAGTCTGCAAAAACACAACACTTTTTTTTAACTGCATTGCAAATTTCAGGTCTGCTGAGCTCAAACTTGAATGTTGTGAAAAATCTGTGCAACTTCCAGAGAGTTTTTACTGCGAACACTGAGGCTGTACCTGCATTAAAAAAAGGCTACTGTGGCTATTTGATCATAATGTAGGCCTACCAGAGTGTACCATCAAAAACAATGTAGAAAATGCATCCCATAACATTTTAACATGCAAATAGCTGTTCTATCATTCAGCCTACAGTTGCAGCCAACGTGTGGTGTTCAATGCAAACCTAAATTCCATGTTACAAAAAAAAAAAAACATGCAGGACTTGACTTTAACCTGTTTATCCGCTTGTCCTTCAGACAAGGAGGTGACTGAACATTTTGCTGTGTTGTTTGATGCAAGAAACCACTTGCATTATTATTCACATACCGTGATTACAGAGAATCAGACAAATTATGCTACCCTCTGCATATTGGCTACTTAGCTTATTCAAGCCTGTCTCAAAATAAAACACTTCCCCTCTAAGACAAAAAAAGCTCTTTACCTGACTGTCTTTTCAAAGTTCATTTTGTGCCCTTGTAAGAAGCAATCACTCCCATATTGCTGACTACAAGTTATCTATAACTGGGCTAATAACTCACTAACTAGCAAAGGATATGAAAAACGTGCACATGCTCTTACATGATCTAAAAACAAGTGCATCTACTCACAACCACAGCTGTAAACAGTTTTTCTACTTTAATTACGTTGGTAACCAGTTTATAAATGGCAATAAGGCACCTCAGGGGTTTGTAATATATGGCCAATATACAGTACCACGGCTAAGGGCTGTGTCCAGGCACTCCACGTTGCGTTGTACATAAGACGAGCCCTTAGCTGTGGTAAATTGGCCATATACCACACCTCCTTGGGCCTTATTGCTTAAATAGACCTACTGCAGCTCTGACTGGTTATGCCGCACTGACACTGGTCTGTGTAGAGTACAGTCCTGCACAATAGAATCATACGTTCTACCTACAACAAAATCTCTCGCATAGTTTGTTTTGTTTCAGGTGTTTTCCAAACCCTAGTCCTCGAGTACCCCCAACAGTACACAATTTTATTGTAACCCTAGACAAGAATGAGGTGTGATTGTCCAGGGCTACAATGAAAATGTGTACTGTTGGGGGTACTCGAGAACCAGGGTTGGGAAACACTGCAGAAAGTTAACTACTACGGTGTTTAACGTAGCATTTTTACGGTAATGTCAAACAATAGAATATTAAGAAACAATAGAATAGTATGAAATATCGGGGACACCAGGCCTGGTTTTCATAGCTGATTTTGAAAAGGCTTTTGATAAAGTACGACTGGAGTTTATATATCAATGCCTAGAATATTTCAATTTTTGGGAATCTCATAAAATGGGTTAAAGTAATGTATAGTAACCCTAGGTGTAAAATAGTAATTAATGGCTACATCTCAGCAATTTTTAAACTATCTAGAGGAGTAAAACAAGGTCGTCCACTATCGTCATATCTATTTATTATTGCCATCGAAAAATTAGCTGTTAAAATCAGATTAAATAATAATATTAAGGGATTAGAAATTCATGGCTTAAAAACGAAGGTGTGATTGTACGCTGATGATTCATGTTTTCTTTTAACCTCTAGGGGATCAGTGCACAACTTGACCGTTTTGGAGAGCCTGGCGTGCCCAAAGTAAAATGCCTCCCATTCAGGCCCAGAAAATAGGATATGCACATATTTGGTACCATTGGATAGGAAACACTCTGAATTTTGTAAAACCGTTAACCATTTGTCTGTGAGTAAAACTGAACGGATATGGCAGGCGAAACCCTGAGGAATTTCTGTCCTGGAAAAAGTGGTTTTCACAGAGTGCCTCATTTGGAACCCCTCCCTCATGAAAATGCCCATAAAAGGGCATATGAATGCAGTACCTATCGCTTCCTCTGGATGTCAACAGTCTCGAGAAAGTGATTTGATTCTGTTCAGATGAAATATTGCAGAGAAGAAGAGGGAATAAGGAAGTCTCTCTTTGGAACTCTATAGGACTGGGCGCGCGCTCTCGCCAAGCACGCACTGTGTTTTTACCGTCTTTAGAGCTCAGTTCATATTCCGGCTGATTTATTATAGTAAATATACGTAAAAGTGTTCCTAAGGATACATTTAAAATGATGTTTGATTGTTCTTGGACAAGTTTATAGGTATAAGTTGAACGAGTTCTAGTCACGTTTCAATGGAGGTGTGGACGCTGTAGTTTCTGATTATAACGCGCGAACCAAATGGAGATTTATGGATAAAATACATGACTTTTTCTAACAAAAGAACCATGGATTGTCTTCGTTGGACACTTAGGAAGACCTCAGCAGAAGTTCTTCAACAGGTAATTGATTTGTTTTCGCTGTGAAATGTGTTATGTGTGTGCCACGCTGGCTAATGAATTCCTGGCTATGGGAAAAGTATGTGAGGTGCTACCCTCAAACAATCAAATGTTGTGCTTTCGCCGTAAAGCCTTTTTGAAATCTGACAACGCTGTGATATTGCCAAGAAACAGAGCTTTTGATGAGTATGGAACACTTGTATATTGGTG
>QNTS01001791.1:161338-175178 GCA_003317085.1 Hucho hucho
GCTGGGCAACACGGACTTTCAACTCCCTCCAAAGATTTTCTATGGGGTTGAGATCTGGAGACTGGCTAGGCCACTCCAGGACCTTGAAATGCTTCTTACGAAGCCACTCCTTCGTTGCCCGGGCGGTGTGTTTGGGATCATTGTCATGCTGAAAGACCCAGCCACGTTTCATCTTCAATGCCCTTGCTGATGGAAGGAGGTTTTCACTCAAAATCTCACGATACATGGCCCCATTCATTCTTTCCTTTACACGGATCAGTCGTCCTGGTCCCTTTGCAGAAAAACAGCCCCAAAGCATGATGTTTCCACCCCCATGCTTCACAGTAGGTATGGTGTTCTTTGGATGCAACTCAGCATTCTTTGTCCTCCAAACACGACGAGTTGAGTTTTTACCAAAAAGTTCTATTTTGGTTTCATCTGACCATATGACATTCTCCCAATCCTCATCTGGATCATCCAAATGCTCTCTAGCAAACTTCAGACGGGCCTGAACATGTACTGGCTTAAGCAGGGGGACACGTCTGGCACTGCAGGATTTGAGTCCCTGGCGGCGTAGTGTGTTACTGATGGTAGGCTTTGTTACTTTGGTCCCAGCTCTCTGCAGGTCATTCACTAGGTCCCCCCGTGTGGTTCTGGGATTTTTGCTCACCGTTCTTGTGATCATTTTGACCCCACGGGGTGAGATCTTGCGTGGAGCCCCAGATCGAGGAAGATTATCAGTGGTCTTGTATGTCTTCCATTTCCTAATAATTGCTCCCACAGTTGATTTCTTCAAACCAAGCTGCTTACCTATTGCAGATTCAGTCTTCCCAACCTGGTGCAGGTCTACAATTTTGTTTCTGGTGTCCTTTGACAGCTCTTTGGTCTTGGCCATAGTGGAGTTTGGAGTGTGACTGTTTGAGGTTGTGGACAGGTGTCTTTTATACTGATAACAAGTTCAAACAGGTGCCATTAATACAGGTAACGAGTGGAGGACAGAGGAGCCTCTTAAAGAAGAAGTTACAGGTCTGTGAGAGCCAGAAATCTTGCTTGTTTGAATGTGACCAAATACTTATTTTCCAAATAAATTCATTAAAAATCCTACAATGTGATTTTCTGGATTTGTTTTCCTCATTTTGTCTGTCATAGTTGAAGTGTAGCTATGATGAAAATTACAGGCCTCTCTCATCTTTTTAAGTGAAAGAACTTGCACAATTGGTGGCTGACTAAATACTTTTTTGCCCCACTGTAAATCCAAATTGGTAAGAAGGTCTCATCCTATGTTCAAGATGCAGCTAACACAGACATTTGGAAATGTCAGCTCTACCCAAAATTACAACCAACAAATTGCAGCATTACCACAAACATGGTAAGGAACTTGTATGCCGGCCCTGTATTAAAGAACATAAATGGTTAACCTCTCAGGGATCACTGGGGCGCTAGCGCCCCACTCCCGACACTACCAGGTGAAATGTGAGGCGCCAAATTCAAAATCCAAAAGTTGAATTATTAAATATTCACCAATATACAAGTGTTCCATACTCATCAAAAGCTCTGTTTCTTGGCAATATCACAGCATTGTCAGATTTCAAAAAGGCTTTACGGCGAAAGCACAACATTTGATTGTTTGAGGGTAGCACCTCACATACTTTTCTCATAGCCATGAATTCATTAGCCAGCGTGGCACACACGTAACACATTTCACAGCAAAAACAAATCAATTACCTGTTGAAGAACTTCTGCTGAGGTCTTCCTAAGTGTCCAACGAAGACAATCCATGGTTCTTTTGTTAGAAAAAGTCATGTATTTTATCCATAAATCTCCATTTGGTTCGCGCGTTATAATCAGAAACTACAGCGTCCACACCTCCATTGAAACGTGACTAGAACTCTTTCAACTTATACCTATAAACTTGTCCAAGAACAATCAAACATCATTTTAAATGTATCCTTAGGAACACTTTTACATATATTTACTATAATAAATCAACCGGAATATAAACTGAGCTCTAAAGACGGTAAAAAACACAGTGCGTGCTTGGCGAGAGCGCGCGCCCAGTCCTATAGAGTTCCAAAGAGGCACTTCCTTATTCCCTCTTCTTCTCTGCTCTAAAGCATCTATACAGAATCAAAACACTGTCTCGAGACTGTGGACATCCAGAGGAAGCGATAGGTACTGCATTCATATGCCCTTATATGGGCATTTTCATAAGGGAGGGGTTCCAAATGAGGCACTCTGTGAAAACCACTTTCTCCAGGACAGAAATTCCTCGGGGTTTTGCCTGCCATATCCGTTCAGTTTTACTCACAGACAAATGGTTAACAGTTTTACAAAATTCAGAGTGTTTCCTATCCAATGGTACCAAATATGTGCATATCCTATTTTCTGGGCCTGAATGGGAGGCATTTTACTTTGGGCACGCCAGGCTCTCCAAAACGGTCAAGTCGTGCAATGATCCCCTAGAGGTTAAAGAAAAGTGTGATAAATAAAAACATATACCAATTTAATTTAAGGAACAAAAAACTAATAGCTGTGCCATATAAATTGCAAAATAGTTGGGAAGAGATTTTCGATGGTTTACGAATTGATACGCAAAACAACACCGGATTCAAAACTTCAAATTTTTCAATTTAAATTACTATATAAAATTCTTGCAACCAATAGAATGTTATATATATGGGGGCTACAATCTTCCCAGCTCTGCAGATTTTGCTGTGAGGAGGCAGAGTCATTAGATCATTTATTTTGGTATTTTCCATATGTAGCTAGTTTTTGGTCACAGGTCCAGGAATGGCTGAAGAAATGCAACATTTGCCTAGAACTAACGCTGCAGATAGCAATACTGGGTGATTTGAAAAGCCATAGTCAATCAATCAATAATATAATAATTATTTTAGCAAAAAAACATTTTTAATTTACAATCTGTAGAAGCCATGAGAATAGAAAGGTTCAGTACTTTTGTGAAGCATCACAGCACAGTTGAAAAATATATGGCTAATAAAAATCCAAAATGGATGGTGTTGAAAGATATATGGGAGGGGTTGAATGGAGATGAAGGGGGGGACTAATAACAAGATAACCAATGTAAAACATACGGGATCTGTAAAATGTTTATAGGTTCAGAAATGTTGTGAAATAGCACAGTTACAAATAGAAATCAAACTGGATGGACATCAGAAATAGAGGAAGGACAAAAAACAAACAAAATATAACTATTGTAAAATAGATTGTGTCTATAAAAAGTATATACGATGTATAAACTGAAGGTAGAAGCCTAAGTGTTATTGTTTATTAGTTTACTCCAATTGGGGGAAGGGTGGTAGGGTTTGCTGGGAATATTAAAAGTATATTCTAAAAAAGTATGTATGTCTATATAGGTATGTGTATGTATATATGTGTAAATGTATGCATATGTGTATGTATATGGATATATATATTTAGCAAAACAAAATATATATGGGGGATTGGAAATAATGCGGACAATTTCATTGATGGAGGCAACAATTGTTCCGCAATATAAAGCTGATCCACCCTTTAAAAAAAAAAAAATGTAAAGAGAAAAATATGTATATATGTATTAAAAATACAAAAATACATAAACTTACTATATTTGTGAATATTCAAAATAGAATGTCACACAAAAAACATACGGGAAATTAATTCGAAAGACAAGGCACTCTAGGAAATATGCACTGTAAGGAAAACTGTAATTTCTAAGTTTATGTATAATCAACAATAAAAACTTTTTTTTTACTGCGCATACTGTAAATTATGGTGCATTGTGGAAAAATTGTGTATTTTGAATGGTACTGTACCTTCACCCCACAGAATACAATACCTTACGTATCTTTGAGCGCCAAAAACCTTTTGACCACTGGTGGGTTCAAGGTATTGTTGTTTCTGGCTCATTAACATGAAATACATTTTACTCGCTACCGAGCTGCCTGTAAGATACTGTCAAATTCATGCCAAACCCTTTACAGTGTGCACATTTATTACCGTAAAACAACTACAGCAGCATTATTGGTACTGTAAATCAATTACAGTAACAATTTTTGATACCAATGTTCCCTCTAAGCTTTGCACGTGCAGGAACTAGCCTCTGCTTTGAGAAGCTAGTTTAGGATCATATCACCTCCACCTTACCTGACACCCCAGACCCACTGCAATTTGCATACCGCTCCAATAGATCCACCGATGACGCAATCGTCATCGCACTGCACACTGCCCTATCCCATCTGCACAAGAGGAAAACCTATGTAAGAATGCTCTTCATTGACTACAGCTCAGCCTTCAACACCATAGTACCCTCCAAGCTCATGATTAAGCTTGTCTGAACCCCACCCTGTGCAACTAGGTCCTGGATTTCCGGACGGGCCACCCCAAGTGATGAAGGTAGGAAACAACACCTCCACTACACTGATCCTCACCACAGGGGCACCACAAGGGTGCGTGCTCAGCTCCATCCTGTACTCTCTGTTCACCCATGACTGGGTGGCCATGCACGCCTCCAACTCAATCATCACGTTTGCAGATGACACAACAGTGGTATGCCTGAATACCAACAATGAGAGGGCCCTGGCGGACTGGTAACAGAAACATAACCTCTCCCTCAACGTCAAACAAAATGAAGGAGCTGATAGTTGACTTCAGGAGAAAGCAGAGGGAGCACGCCCCCATCCACATTGACGGGGCCGCAGTAGAGAAGGTGAAACGCTTCAAGATCTTTGGCGTACACATCACTGACAATCTGAAATGGTCCACCAACACAGACAGTATGTTGAAGAAGGCGCAACAGCACCTCTTCAACCTCAGGAGGCTGAAGAAATTCGGCTTGGCACCCAATACCCTCACAAACTTTTACAGATCCACCTTTGAGAGCATCCTGTCGGGCTGTATCACCTCCTGGTAAGACAACTGCATGTCCACAACCGCTCTCCAGAAGGTTGTGCGGTCTGCCCAACGCATCACTGGGGGCATACTAACTGTCCTTCTGGACATCTACAGCACCCGGTGCCAAGTCGGAAGTTTACATACACTTTAGCCAAATACATTTAAACTCAATTTTTCACAATTCCTGGCATTTAATCCTTGTAAAAATTCCCTGTCTTAGGTCAGTTGATCCTAAAATTTTATTTTAAGAATGTGAAATGTCAGAATAAGCTTTCATTTCTTTCATCACATTCCCAGTGGGTCAGAACTTTACATACACTCAATTAGTATTTGGTAGCATTGCCTATGAATTGTTTTACTTGGGTCAAACGTTTCGGGTAGCCTTCCACAAGCTTCCCGCAATAAGTTGGGTGAATTTTGGCCCATTCCTCCTGACAGAACTGGTGTAACTGAGTCAGGTTTGTAGGCCTCCTTGATCGCACACGCTTTTACAGTTCTGCCCACAAATGTTCTATAGGATTGAGGTCAAGGCTTTGTGATGGCCACTCCAATACCTTGACTTTGTTGTTCTCAAGCCATTTTGACACAACTTTGGAAGTATGCTTGGAGTCATTGTCCGTTCGGAAGACCCATTTGCGACCAAGCTTTAACTTCCTGACTGATGTCTTGAGATGTTGCTTCAATATATCCACATAATTTTTTGTGCCTCATGATGCCATCTATTTTGTGAAGTGCACAAGTCCATCCTGCAGCAAAGCACCCCCACAATATGATGCTGCCACGCCCATGCTTCACGGTTGGGATGGTGTTCTTCGGCTTGCAAGCCTCCCACTTTTTCCTCCAAACATAACGAGGGCCTTCATGGCCAAACAGTTCTATTTTTTTTTTCATCAGACCAGAGGACATTTCTCCAAAAAGTACAATCTTTGTTCCCATGTGTAGTTGCAAACCGTTGTCTGGCTTTTTTAAGTAGATTTTGGAGCCGTGGCTTCTTCCTTGTTGAGCAGCCTTTCAGGTTATGTCGATAAGGACTCGTTTTTACTGTGGATATAGATACTTTGTACCTGTTTCCTCCAGCATCTTCACAAGTTCCTTTGCTGTTGTTCTGGGATTGATTTGCACTTTTCGCACCAAAGTACGTTCATCTCTAGGAGACAGAACGCGTCTCCTTCTTGAGCGGAATGACGGCTGTGTGGTCCCGTGGTGTTTATACTTGCGTACTATTGTTCGTACAGATGAACATGGTACCTTCAGGCGTTTGGAAATTGCTCCCAAGGATGAATCAGACTTTTGGAGGTCTACAATTTGGCTGAAATCAGGTCATGGCTGATTTCTTTTGATTTTCCCATGATGTCAAGGAAAGAGGCACTGCATTTTAGGTAGGCCTTGAAATACATCCTTAGGTACACCTTCAATTGACTCAAATAATGTCAATTAGCCTATCAGAAGCTTCTAAAGCCAAGATATCATTTTCTGGAATTTTCCACGTTGTTAAAAGGCACAGTTAATTTAGTGTATGTAAACTTTTGACCAACTGGAATTGTGATACAGTGCATTATAAGTGAAATAATCTGTCTGTAAACAATTGTTGGAAAAATGACTTGTGTCATGCACAAAGTAGATGTTCTAACCAACTTGTGAAATGTGTGGAGTGGTTCTAAAACAACTGGTGACACGGTGCCTTACCAGTGCGATGCTCCCTCTGGTAAGCACGGGGAGTCGGCCCAGGTCTCCAACCTGAACCAGCCAAACTCCCCGTGTGCCCCCCAGTTTTTTTGGGGGGGCTGCCTCTCGGGCTTCCTTGCCAGCCGTGTTTCCGCATACTTCTCCTCATAGAAGCGCCGCTCTGCCGCCGCTGCTTCCATCTCCTCCCTGGGACGGCGATACTCCCCAGCCTTCCTCCAGGGTCCTTCTCCAGCTAGGATTTCCTTCCATGTCCAGTACTCCCGGTTATCTCGCTGCTTGGTCCTTGTTTGGTGGGTTATTCTTTCACGGTTTGTTGATGGAGCGGACCAAGACGCAGTGAGGTTTCCAGTATACATACTTTAATTAAGTGCAAACTGGCAAAAAACAATAAACAAAGAACGAACCATCACGCAGGTGTGGCACACAACAGGTACACACACACACAAATACAAACAATAACCCACAAGGCAAGTGGGACAGGGAACCAACTTAAATAGGATTCCCAATTAGAGACAACGACTAATGGCTGCCTCTAATTGGGAACCCAAACCAACCAACATAGAAATATAAACATAGAACAAAAACACACCCCTGATCACGTCCTGACCAAAACACCAATGAGCAGCCAAACGGGCTATCTATGGCCAGGACGTGACAGAGACTGATGAAGTGTGTACAGCCTGCGCCAAAAACAAAGCAAATCTCATGCCTTTTATGCAACTTTTTCAAATCATCATTAGAGTCGCATCATGCAGTCTTAGAATGTATTAAAAATCAAAACATATAGCCCAAAATTTGTATCATAACTAAATTAAGCATATAGGAGTACCTGTTTCTTTGTTAACCATTCAACACAGAATAGCCGTATGTGCACAATCCCTCAAATCAATTAGATAAAATATCCATTCTATATTGTTAAGCTATGTTCAATTGTATTCTTCATACTATAAAATAATATAAAATAATGCCATGGAATTCTAAACAAATCGTGTCTGCTAAATTAACTAGTGTAGCCCAAAGCCATATTGCATAGCCAGATCAGGGCCTAACATAAGGACAACTCAGAGTATTCTATTATGTTCTTCAGATAATGTTTCTTTAGACCCGTCTAAAATAAATAATGTATTTATTGTGAAAGGTCTGCATCAGTGGCTTGTAGGCTATTCACTGAAGCCAGGTGATGCTACATGTGTTTATGATAATTAACAGTCAATTACCGTGAGACTTGCAGTTATTATCTTGACAATCACCAGCTCTAAAAATGTAATGACCGCCACAGCACTAGTAGGGCTTTATAAAATCTGCAATTTCTTTTGCCCTACTTAAGTTTTTATTCCCCAAATTCCATTTTCTTGATTTAGTTTTTCTCGCTTTCTGATTTCCCCATTTTTTCTGGTTTACCCTGGGTTTCTTTTTTTTATTATAGAAAAAAACAACATTTGAGTTTGTGTGTTCACAGCAATGATTAAACCACATCAGGAGATGACTTTTGAGGTCTGGGAAAAAAATATGATACAAGGCATTTATGTATGTGTTATAAATTACCAATTGGGTCTGAATTCACGTAACGGGTTGTTTTTTGCTCTGACATGCACTGTCAACTGTGGGACCTTATATAGACAGGTGTGTCCAATTAATTTAATTTAATTTAATGAATAGTTTCCGAATGCACTGTAAATTACCAAATGGGTCTGACTTCATAGTAAGTACAGCATAATTTGGTAAAAGGCTGCCAGCAATTTACTATATTGCTGCCAGCAATTTACTATAAAAATTACAGGACATTTTTTATAATGTAGTCTTCTTGGTTTCACTGCTGTAAATGTATGATGTGTGTTGCACCTGCATGTATGCCTACAACTATTTATTTGCAACTTTACTGCAAGATTGCGTTTTCAAACAGGGTTCTCAGTGCATGTTAGAAAGTCTATATTTAATGTGCTGGGGAAAGCATCATAAATCTCTAAGGCTCTCATCAATTTCCATCAATGGCAGTCCAAATCACTCAGTGGGTGAAAAAGCTGACACTTCTCTCTTTGACTGGGTGCAGACTGGAAGCTATCCGGCAATGGATTCCTCTGACTTCTCGCTCATTTATCAAGACCATATTTCCTCTCTGAGATTGCAGGGGTGGAAGATATTCAGATGTACTGAGAGTCTTTTCACTACAATGTGGGTATTTTCTCTAGCACATTCAATAAATGGTTATGCACTGTTGGATTCATGTTGATAAATGTCTAGTCAATGTCTAGCTTAGCTTGAGAGAGAATGAGAGACAGACAGACAGACAGACAGACATGCTTGTTTCGTCCAGTTTCACACATCTACAAGTGTGTCACCTGTCCAAGTGTGAAATGGATTATTATGATTTTTTTTCATATCCCACTCCCCCTGAGAGTGGAGTCACGGTCAAGTTTGAGAGAGAATGAAGGAGATACAGTACATACAGATAAACATGCTTATATTTGTCCTGTACAAGTGTGAAATATACACCCTCGGAGAGCGGGGATCAGCCATTATTGACAGGGACCCTGCAGGATTTTTTTAAATAATGTATATTAATTATGAAAAATATCAATAACATTCCACCCTTCGGGCAACTTGATTGCATTAAAGGGCTACATTTTTTTTTTCACCTAGTCGGCAGAGAAATTCAAACTAGCAACCTTTTGGTTACTGGCCCGCTTTAACCACTAGGCTATCTGCCACCCTAAAGAGACAGCTAAAGACAACAACAGGCAATTAATTCATAAGTAATTGACTGTTCAACAGTTCCATTGCAGTAAGTAACATTCTTCTGTAATTGATTGGAATGGATGAGTGTAAGGATGAACTCAGAGGCCACTTTCTTCAAGACTGGTGCCCATCAAAGCATTTCTCACAGACCAATGTGAGCTGGATTGTTATTGAAGCTTTACAGCTTCTCTGTGTGAGCTCCACCACTTTGTTGTGAGATACCTCAGTGGTGTGGCTGTGGCTATGTTCAGATTCTTCTCCTATCATAGGCCAAATCAAAAATACAGTACAGTAATGCTATTAGTCCTCATAAGACTGTATTATAATTACACTTAACAATGAGTGTTATTCCACTGTAAGATAGAGTTTTAAAATGGTGCCTGAATTTATGTGCATATACAAGTACACTCTCAGAAATAAAGGTTTAGATTTGTTCTTAAGGGTGTACAACGGTTTGTCACTGGGGTGGTTAAGGTCATCCTTTGTAACTTTAGTTATAGGTACATAATTGCACCGTAGCTCATACTTCGGGATTGTACCTTTCTTACAAACAGTCCACAGGTACAAAAGTGTGCTTTTATAAAATTTACATTTTGACTTTATAGGGTACCACCACAGTGACAAAGTCATATGTACCCAGTAAGTAAAAAATAAAACATATAAAAAAAATAATAACTACCTACGATAGACCACTTAACCTTTTCACACATACCAACAAACGGGTGTGATCATTCTACAGTGGTGCCTGCAGCATACGCTCAAACCGGTGTGATTAGAATGCTTATTTAGAACGTCCAGTTTCGATTGACGCAACAGTCAGCATTTAAGCTAGCCACACTATTTTTTCACAGAAACATTTTGCACAAACACAGTCCTTACAAAGTTATGTCCTGAATGTGAACAGTTTATTTTTCGATGCAATGATCAGATATTCACAGAAGTAATGACTGAATACACAGTCATCCACACCGGAAAATATAGGCTACCTTGGTCCTAGCGCTAACTGAGGAAAGATTGACGTAACACAAGCGGTCATATTTAGATAACTCTCGGTTGTCAGAAACCACAATATGAATTAGCTAATAGCAATTACTATTTATATTTCATCACATCACAGGTGAACTCACCATTGATTGAAATAATAGAGTAAAAAAAAATTATAGAAATTGAAAGTAATCTGACGATGGGTAGTTTGTGCGCACCGCCATGCTTGTTTTTTCGCATCAACCAAAGATAAAAAGAGGAGACAAGATGAGTTTGGTCTGTTTGCAGTACACATGTTGAAGTGGGTGTGTCATCTACGATCATTCACTTCCCCTCATTCACTTCCGGAAGTTTACCCTTCACCTCATTATAACATATTTGATCTGACAGAGGTTTACATGGCACCCAGAATGCATTGTATAATATCAACAAACATGGCGCCACACATAGCTTAGCATTTATTCATTATATTCAGTACAACCTTTAAAAAAGTATTTTACAAACATCATAGGTGTCCATTACAATCTATGCAATAATCGGAATGCATTATTTATCACCACTCCTTGAAAACATGTGAATAAAACTGTAAATACATTATGTTCCATACATACTACTGTATGCTACAGTAGAAACGACAACACGATATACAGAAAAGTATTCACCCCCCTTCGTGTTTTTCCTATTTTGTTTCATTATAACCTGTAATTAAAATTTATTTTTATTTGGATTTCATGTAATGGACATACACAAAATAGTCCAAATTGGTGAAGTGTGTCACGACTTCCGCCGAAGTCGGTCCCTCTTCTTGTTCGGGCGGTGTTCGGCGGTCGACGTCACCGGTTTTCTGAGCATCATCACTCCCCTTTGTTGTTTAGGTTTTGTCTAATTGTCGCACCTGTTGTTAATTTCTCCCAATCACGCACCTGTATATATTCCTTCCTTCCCTTCTTCCCATTGTGCGTGATTGTTTTGATGTTACCGTTTGTTCTCTGTGTTACATTCCTTGTTCGTTCACTGAGGGATATTGTATTTTGGTTCCTGTATGTACTCGTTTGCTTGGTGCGCCCGGTTTGTTTTGTTATTTCGTGTGAGTACTTTTATTCGCCATAGTGTTATTGTTTGGACTGGTGACACTATTAAAATATCCTGACACGGGAAATTCCTCCTGCGCCTGATTCCTTTTTCCATACGGAACCACAAAGTGAAGTGAAAAAAATTACTTATTTAAAAAAATTCAACAAAAAAAAGAACGGAAAAGTGGTGCGTGCATATGTATTCACCCCCTTTGCTATGAAGCCCCTTAATAAGATCTGGTGCAACCAATTACCTTCAGAAGTCACATAATTAGTTAAATAAAGTCAACCTGTGTGCAATCTAAGTATCACATGATCTCAGTAAATATACACCTGTTCTAAAAGGCACCAGAGTCTGCAACACCACTAAGCAAGGGGCACCCCCAAGCAAATGGCACTATGAAGACCAAGGAGCTCTCCAAGCAGGCCAGGGACAAAGTTGTGGAGAAGTACAGATCAGGGTTGGGTTATAAAAAAATATCAGAAACTTTGAACATCCCACGGAGCACCATTAAATCCATTATAAAAAAAATGGAAAGAATATGGCATCACAACAAACCTGCCAAGAGAGGGCCGCCCACCAAAACTCATGGTCCAGGCAATGAGGGCATTCATTAATCAGAGAGGCAACAAAGAGACCAAAGATAACCCTGAAGGAGCTGCAAAGCTCCACAGCGGAGATTGGAGTATCTGTGTCACGGATCCCTCCGGAACTGTCATTGCGCACAACTGGCCCCAATTACCAATGATTAGTGTTTGTATATATGTGCCCTTTGGTTCCCAATTGGGCTGTCGATTGTTGTACTATGTCCGTTGGTGCATGTGAGTACCTGTGCTGTGTGTTTTGGCTTTCGTGCCATTGTGGATTGCGCAGATGATTCCGGGTCTCGTCCCGTGGTTTAATCATTGTGCGTGTGTGTATTTATTCAAGGTACTCCTTGCTCTTTTTGTTTTGGGTTTCAACCCTGTGTTTTTGTATATGTGTTGGTTTCGTCTTCGTCCCCGTGCCTATACACGGCATGCCATAGTATGGGCATAATAAAAACCCATATTACTCATTCCCTCGCCTGTCTCCCGACCCTTTATACCAACGTGACAATCTGTCCATAGGACCACTTTAAGCTGTACACGCCACAGAGCTGGGTTTTACGGAAGAGTGGCCAGAAAAAAGCCATTGCTTAAAGAAAAAAATAAGCAAACACGTTTGGTGTTCGCCAAAAGGCATGTGGGAGACTCCCCAAACATATGGAAAAAGATACTCTGGTCAGATGAGACTAAAATGTAGCTTTTTGCCATCAAGGAAAATGCTATGTCTGGCGCAAACCCAACACCTTTCATCACCCTGAGAACACTATCCCCACTGTGAAGCAAGGTGGTGGCAGCATCATGCTGTGGGGATATTTTTCAATCGGCAGGGACTGGGAAACTGGACAGAATTGAAGGAATGATGGATGGAGCTAAATACAGGGAAATTCTTGAGGGAAACCTGTTTCAGTCTTCCAGAGATTTGAGACTGGGACGGAGGTTCACCTTCCAGCAGGACAATGACCCTAAGCATACTGCTAAAGCACCACTCGAGTGGTTTAAGGGGAACCATCTAAATGTCTTGGAATGGGCTAGTCAAAGCCCAGATCTCAATCCAATTGAGAATCCTTGGTATAACTTAACGATTGCTGTACACCAGCAGAACCCATCCAACTTGAAGGAGCTGGAGCAGTTTTGCCTTGAAGAATGGTCAGAAATCCCAGTGGCTAGATGTGCCGAGCTTATAGAGAGACCCTAGAGACTTGCAGCTGTAATTGCTTCAAAAGGTGTCTCTACAAAGTATTGACTTTGGGGGGTGAATAGTTATCCTCTCAGGGATCACTGGGGCGCTAGCGCCCCACTCCCGACACTACCAGGTGAAATGTGAGGCGCCAAATTCAGAATCCAAAAGTTGAATTATTAAACATCCACCAATATACAAGTGTTCCATACTCATCAAAAGCTCTGTTTCTTGGCAATATCACAGCGTTGTCAGATTTCAAAAAGGCTTTACGGCGAAAGCACAACATTTGATTGTTTGAGAGTAGCACCTCACATACTTTCTCATAGCCATGAATTCATTAGCCAGCGTGGCACACACAACACATTTCACAGCAAAAACAAATCAATTACCTGTTGAAGAACTTCTGCTGAGGTCTTCCTAAGTGTCCAACGAAGACAATCCATGGTTCTTTTGTTAGAAAAAGTCATTTATTATATCCATAAATCTCCATTTGGTTCGCGCGTTATAATCAGAAACTACAGCGTCCACACCTCCATTGAAACGTGACTAGAACTCGTTCAACTTATACCTATAAACTTGTCCAAGAACAATCAAACATCATTTTAAATGTATCCTTAGGAACACTTTTACGTATATTTACTATAATAAATCAACCGGAATATAAACTGAGCTCTAAAGACGGTAAAAAACACAGTGCGCGCTTCCCAAGAGCGCGCGCCCA
>QNTS01001791.1:176694-221015 GCA_003317085.1 Hucho hucho
TGCCCTCCAGGACACCTACACCACCCGATGTCACAGGAAGGCCAAAAAGATCATCAAGGTCAACAACCACCCAAGCCACTGCCTGTTCACCCCGCTATCATCCAGAAGGCGAGGTCAGTACAGGTGCATCAATGCTGGGACAGAGAGACTGAAAAACAGCTTCTATCTCAAGGCCATCAGACTGTTAAACAGCCACCACTAACATTGAGTGGCTGCTGCCAACATACTGACTTAAATCTCTAGCCACTTTAAATAATAGGAATTGGATGTAACAAATGTATCACTAGCCACTTTAAACAATTTTGTATATAATGTTTACATATCCGACATTACTCATATCAAATGTATACACTGTACTCTATACCATCTACTGAATCTTGCCTACGCCGTTCGGCCATCGACTCAAATCTCTAGCCACTTTAATAATTAAAAATTGGATGAAATAAATGTATCACTAGCCACTTTAAACGATGCCATTTATATAATGTTTACATATCCTACATTACTCATCTCATATGTATACACTGTACTCTTTACCATCTACGGCATCTTGTCTACGCCGGTCAGCCATCGCTCATCCATATATTTATATGTACATACTCGTTTTCATTCCTTTACTCTTGTGTGTATAAGGTAGTTGTTGTGAATTTGTTAGATTACTTGTTAGATACTACTGCATGGTCGGAACTAGAAGCACAAGCATTTCGCTACACTCGCATTAACATCTGCTAACCATGTGTATGTGACAAATAAAATTTGATTTGATTTAACAGAGCTAAAGCGGTGTTTGTCTGACCACGATACATCCCGAAAATTGGTCTTCTCACAAATTCATATGTAGCATCCGAACAGTTTGGGCTACACACTAATATGTGGAAAGGTGGCTCTCATGAACACGTATGTGCTGGTTATTTTGCTCTAGGACACCCAAGGGCCTCACAAGACTCATCTGAATGTCCCCCTGGTACCAGTTCAATCATTTTTATGGAAGTATATGGAGACTGCTTAGTGCCAAAAATAAGGGGTTAAATACATGTAAAAATATATAAAATACAAATTTAAAAAACATGTTTCCTGACCTTTTTATATCTCTCAGATATAGGACAGACACTTCAGAACAAACTTTTTTGGGGGGTCTATCTGTTTCCTGTAGTGCAGGTATTCCCAAACTGGGGTATCGCAATGCCGTCGGGGGTACAACAAATAAAAATGTGATTCACATATTTTTTTTTATATTTTTAAATGTCCATTTATAATTTCCAATGGGGCCATACATTTGGGTGAGGTTTTTTTCCTCGCCTGATTAGCCTCATTTCACTGCCAAAAATATAATTAAACCATCTAGTGTTCAGCGAATAACAACACAATGTCAAATACAGGAAGCCTAGTCAAATAATTAACATCCTTTTACATTAACCATTACTCTCTCGCGGGAATTAACGGTCCATATGTAGCCAAACGTAGCTACTGCTAATTCCATTTGCTAGAAATTTGATAAATGGTTAAAGAAAAGTAAGGCCCACGTCCACAGAAACACATACCAGGTCTTCTGGTGGTACTGCTACTACAGTACAGCTACTGCACCTGTCGACGACACAAGTTGTTCTGCTTCCACCAGCACATCCAATGCTAGCATCAGTAATTATTCATTTGTTGTTAGCCCAGCTAGGATGGACACTGACAGTTGTGAATCTGATGCAGCCGAAGAGCTACTGCCCCCTTACCCGGGAAAGCACCGAACAACAGAAAGGGACGTTGGACCATCGAAGAGGCGCAAATATGAGAACTACATTGATTTGGGGTTGGCTTATATTGGGAGTAGTGCCTTTCCTCAGCCACAGTGTGTTATATGTGCAAAAGTACTATGTCACAACTCGTTGAAACCTTCATTCTTGCACAGACATTTAGAAACAAAATATGGCAATTAGAAAAATAAGCCACAGGAGTTTTTTGAGTGAGAATTAAGACAACTTTTGAGTAGTAAGAGTGTATAAAAGCGGCAGATATCATTAATAAGAAGGGGCTAGAAGCGTCTTATATGGTGAGCCACCGAGTGGCTAGGACAGGCAAGTCCCATACTATTGTGCAGGACTTCATTCTTCCTGCTGCTGCGGATATGGCTTGGACAAGGCAGGGGGAAAAAGCCCCAAAAAACTATACAGACAACGCCTTCATCAAACAACACTGCTTCATGACGAATCAGTGACTTAACAGGAGATGTTTTGAAACAATTACAGCTGGATGAGTCAACAGACGTGGCGGGCCTGGCACAACTCCTGGTATATGTCCGTTACGTTTATGGTGGGTCAATTAAGGAAGACATCCTCTTCTACAAACCATTGGAAACCAGGACAACAGGAGAGGATATTTTTAATGTACTGGACAGCTTTGTGACATCAAATGGACTTTGGTGGTCAAGATGTGTTGGTATCTGCACTGATGGCGCAAAAGCCTTGACAGGGAGACAAAGCAGAGTGGTAACGCGCATGCAAGCACATTCTCCTGACTCCACTTGGGTGAACTGCAGCATCCACCGAGAGGCTCTTGCTGCCAAAGGAATGCCTACCAGCTTGAAAGACGTTTTGGACAGAACAGTGAAAATGGTTAACTTTGTTAAAGCAAGGCTTTTGAACTATCATTTATTTTTTGCACTATGCAATGATATGGGCAGCGACCATGTAAAGCTTTTACAACATACAGAAGTGCGCTGGATATCAAGGGGCAAAGTATTGACAAGTTTTTTTAAATTGAGAGTTATGGATGCATTAATTGTGAAACTGTACTGTTACTAGCTTGGATTCTGTTTCAGAAACGGGATATGTTGTAAATCTATTAAATGGGGCTGAATCTTTGCAAAAAAAATGTTTGGTTCTGGTCTTGATGTCTGGTCTGGTCGTTGGTCTACTTTAGCCCTGCAGAGTGGAGGAAGGACAACCTCAGAGTGAGCAGACACACCTGGAAGCCAGTAACCTGGAGTTCAATGGAGGCACTCCCCTGTGGTCCGCTCATTCCAGGTGTAGGTTGGTTTCTTTAAAGGGGTTCCTCCCGCCGACCCCTGGTTGTGGTGGTGTTCTCTGTGTCTGGTCTGGTCTCTCCTTCTGTTGAACTGCTATGAGTGATTGGCAGTCAGCTGGTCCTGGTCTGGATGGAGGCGGCCTGAGGATGGAAGATTGCAAACAAATAATCATAGGATTAGGGCTGCTGGCCAGGGGGTAGAGGGATTATGAAGGCTTGCCACGGCAGTGCTTTTACTCGGCTCAAGGCCTGCAGTCCATCATCTTCTCCCCAGGAAGCTGGTTCGATGCTGGTGCTGGACACTGTGGGGGTCCCGGGTGTCTGTGGACTTGGGAGTCAGGTCAGGCCTCCGTCAAGCCACAGTTACCTTTCCTTCAGGTTTCGGTATAGTCAATGGACGAGGGGAACAGCACCAGCTGCGGTCAAGCCACGGTTACAAGCACTGTCCCCTAGTATGTGAGAAAGAAGGTAAAGAGAGGGACACAACACTAGAAAATCTCCCCCACACAGGCTTGTGCATTATTAAGAGAAAACCAGAGTTGTATGGGCATTTTTATTCACCCACAACCTACATTCAGAATGACTGCCAAGGAGTCTAGCTAAGTAATCTACACTGCAGCAACCATTTCAGTAACTGGTGCAAAAAAATAGTTTAGAAAAATGAATGTTATTTATCTTTGTGTAGCATAAGATTAATCAATGAATGTACATGCAAAAACACATATTAAAACCAAATAAAACAATATAGACCTGCTGATATACCTGCTGTTGAGCATGCTGGGAAATATGATAAATATTATGGTAGACATTCGCCTGTTTAGGGAACCACTCCAGTTACAAAGCTGTATCTTATGGTGGGTATTGAGGGTACACAAAATACATTCTCCCCCGGGAAACAGAAATGTACCGCCACACCGTACCCCTTTCTTTGACAGTGAGCGTATGATGATAATAACTTTATATTCATAATATTGGGTACAGAAATGTATTATTATACTCTGTATTCGCACTGAACTGAACAGTACCTGAACATATGTGAAATCATTATGCATAGCTCTGAAGGTACATTATAAGTATTTTGATCTTTTTGTACCCCAGGGAATACTGTACCCTAACCGTACCCTTATTTCAAAGAGTGTATGCTAAAATACACTGAATGAGGGGGTAGTCTTTTGTAATGAAAGCTTGTAATTTGTTAAATGCTTTCCAGTAAACCTAAGGCTTGCTCTTCAACAAATCTATGCCCTGATCCATATTCAAAAGCACACCGTATTGATTTGGGGTGTTGCAGATAATGAAGGCTAAATTGCATAGAGATAATACATTCTATGGATCACAGGGAAGCAAATCATGTCAGATGCTCATGCAAAGTCATTTTAAATCAAGCTGGATCCCAAATGGCACCCTATTGCCTATGTAGAGCACTACCTTTGCCCATAGTTCACAATGTAGGGAATCGGGCACCATTTGGTACTCAAACCATTAGTGTTTTATGTATTCAAAAATCAAGATATATTTTATTTATTCCAAAAGCCAGACACGGTAAGATTAGCATTTACAAGCATTTATTTTATTTTATCTGTGATATGTATGGACTGTTTCAAACTCTAATGAATTACTTAATGTATTTTTTGTATAGTTTCTTTTCAATGTTTTCTCATTAATTACTTACAGTACCAGTCAAAAGTTTGTACACATCTACTAATTCCATGTTTTTTCTTTATTTTTACTATTTTCTACATTGTAGAATAATAGTGAAGACATCAAAAATATGAAATAACACATGGAATCATGTAGTCACCAAAAAAGTGTTAAACAAATCAAAATATATTTTAGATTTTAGATTCTTCAAAGTAGCCACCCTTTGCCTTGATGACAGTCTTGCACACTATTGACATTTTCTCAACCAGCTTCATGAGGTAGTCGACTGGAATGCATTTCAATTAACAGATGTGCCGTGTTAAAAGTACATTTGTGGAATTTCTTTCCTTAATGCGTTTGAGTCAATCAGTTGTGCTGTGACAAGGTAGGGGTGGTTACAGAATATAGCCATATTTGGTAAAAGACCAAGTCCATATTATGGCAAGAACAGCTTTAATAAGCAAAGAGAAGTCCATCCTTACTTTAAGACATGAAGGTCAGTCAATCTGAAAAATTTCAAGAACTTTGAAAGTTTCTTCAAGTGCAGTCGCAAAAACCATCAAGCGCTATGATGAAACTGGCTCTCGTGAGAATTTGTTTAACACTTTTTTGGTTTCTGGTTTTGTGTTATTTCATAGTTTTGATGCACTCACTATTATTCTACAAGGTAGAAAATAGTAAAAATAAAGAAAAACTCTTGAATGAGTAGCTGTGTCCAAACTTTTGACTGGTACTGTATGTTTTTGGTAAACAAATTAAAGAATGAGTAATACAAAATAGGAGTTTACTTAAATATCATATTAGCCAGTGACAGTCTATGACATTACACCAAGCTGTTTGAATAATTTTGAAAAAATGGACAGAGAGAGAGGAGGGGGAAGACCCTCCACTTAAATGGCAGGTGGCAGGTAGCCTAGTGGTTAGTGTTGTGCTAGGAACCGCAAGGTTGCTGGATCGAATCACTGAGGTGACAAGGTAAAAATCTGTCGTTCTGCACCTGAACAAATCTTGTTAGCCCACTGTTCCCTGGCAGGCTGTCGTTGTAAATTAGAATGAGTTTTTAACTGACTTGCTGAGTTAAATAAAGGTTGAACAAAAAAAAACATGTCTAACAACTATTTCCAACAACCAGTTGTCAAAATGTTTTGTAACGGTTGCATATGCACACAAAGGTTACAACATTAACAAACATGCATGAACCCTTACCACCAATATACTGTAGTTTATAGAAACTGTAGTGTGGATAGGGTCAGTGACACACAAGAGATGTTCCATTCAGCTAGGCAATACCCAGAGTGCTAATGTATGTTCTCCACAAAATACTCTGTGGGGCTTGTTTATGTATGCAGGATTGAGCACGATACAGCTCTGCTCACCCGGGAGTGCTTTGGTAAATGCCTTGACCTTAAAGTAAATAATGCATTCAAATGTCTGTGTCTAAAGAAAATAATAAGTTTGATGAATCCAACATTATCCCTGCTTGGTTCTTTCTAACGAGACTATGCAAGATCTCACTCTGTGACCGCACAACATCACTCCAGGCCTTTCTCTCTGTCCTGCCATTTAAGTTAGCCAAAAGACTCCAAGTCGGAACCATGTTTCCATACTTGGGCCGCTTCCCAAATAGCACCCTATACACGGAATAAGTTGCCATTTTGGACGAAACCTTTGAGAAAGGAATAAGAGGATTCATAAATAAACTCTTGCAATCAACACGCTCAACACTCAACTGTCCTTGTCGGGATTCTAAACTGTCAATTATCTCACCAGAGCGAACATGCTCTGCATACTGTTGTCCAGCAGTGGTCCAAACCAATTCATTATTTGATCTCTGATATTCCCTTGTGAGTGCAAAAGTTCAACAGTACATCTCTGGTGTGCCTTGAACATAGTCCTGCTTGGGACATCATCTGCATGCAAGGTGTTAACTACCCATTCATCTTTCTATTATTTCCTGATAGCGTTCATAATATTTGAGACTCTACAAGGCATTTTTTTATTGCATTTCTCTAAGAGATTCTCAATTGAATTTGTTGTAGTCCAGGACAAGGCTTAATCAGTGACAGGGAAACCGACCCTACAAGATTGAGGTAATAGTCTATTACAGGATATTCTCCTATATCTGTTTTCTGCAAAAGTCTAATTGACAAAAAATACCCACTTCAATGATCAACCAACTGCTTAACTTCTTAGGGAGCAGCGCATGAGGTGACTGTTTTGGAGACCATGGCGTGCCCAAAGTAAAATGCCTCCCATTCATGCCCAGAAAATAGGATATGCACATATTTAGTACCATTGGATAGGAAACACTCTGAATTTTCTAAAAGTGTTAACCATTTGTCTGTGAGTAAAACAGAACGGATATGGCAGGCGAAACCCCAAGGAATTTCTGTCCTGGAAAAAGTGGTTTTGACACATTGCTCATTTGGAACCACTCCCTTATGAAAATGCCCTTATAAGGGCATATGAATGCAGTACCTATCGCTTCCTCTGGATGTCAACAGTCTCGAGACTGTTCAGAGCAGAGAAGAAGAGGAATCAGGAAGTGTCCCCAGAGATGTCAATAGAAGAGGACGCGCGCTCTCGCCAGGCGCGCTCTGTGATTTTTTCCTTTCTTATAGCCCAGTTTATATTCCGGTTGAAATATTATTCTATTTCTACATAAAAGTGTTCCTAAGGATACATTTAAAATGATGTTTGATTGTTCTTGGACAAGTTTATAGGTATAAGTTGAACGAGTTCTCTTCACGTTTCAATGGACGAGTGGAGGCTGTAGTTTCTGATTATAACGCGCCAACCAAACTGAGATTTATGGATATAATACATTACTTTTTCTAACAAAAGAACCATGGATTGTCTTCGTTGGACACTTGGGAAACCATCAGCAGAGGTTCTTCAACAGGTAATTGATTTGTTTTCGCTGTGAAATGTGTTTTGTGTGAACCGTGAAGGCTAATGAATTCATGGTAATGGCAAAAATATGTTAGGTGCTACCCTCAAACAATCAAATGTGGTGCTTTCGCCGTAAAGCCTTTTTGAAATCTGACAACGCTGTGATATTGCCAAGAAGCAGAGCTTTTGATGACTATGAAACACTTGTATATTGATGCATGTTTAATAATTCGACTTTTGGATTTTGAATTTGGCGCCTTGCATTTCACCTGGTAGTGTCGGGAGTGGGGCGCTAGCGCCCAAGCGCACCTTGCTGCTCCTTAAGAGGTTAATCCAATAGTATAGACAGACCAGACCAGACGGTTCATTGTACATCACTGTTGTATTCAGATACCCCCTGAGTTTTCTGTTTGCCAGACCCTTTCCTGCCCTGTTCCACTCTCTGTGTCTGTTCAAGGAACCTGCAAGCCTGAAGGCTTTGAAGTCAACTCAGCCTCTGTGTCCCACATTGCACCCTATTCCCTATGTAGTGCACTACTTTTGACCAGGACCCATTGATAAATACTTCACTGTCATGCTCCGAGTACATGTCCTTTGTCATTAGGGCTGCCTCTTGAATCTCCCGCAGGATTCTGTCTTCATTGGGTACAGTCCAGCACACTGCATGCTTCTGCTCCAGTTTGAAGTCTCCTAGGAGAGGCTGCTGTGGATGTGAAATACACTGATGAGAGTCTGGTCCAACATGTCAGAAAGTTAGACCTGCAAATATTCTTCCAACTTTATCTCCATAACTCAAAAGATGGAATGTATCAATTAATGACTGTTATATTCAATTGAAAGCTAATATTGGTTTTCAAGTTATGTTTTTGCCCCTTATTGAAGTTATTAATACGTTATTGACAGATTGAGCTCAACCTCTATCTTGTACTTGTTGAGGTTGCATCAAATTATAGGCTACAAGGTCAGCAAAATGCTATTTTTCCTCAGATATATACTTTCATTTACACATTATAGAAGAGCAAAAAACATATATCCACCACCATACAACTTTGATCAGAAGAACAGGTTTTGGACGACGAGAGATGGAAGAAGGAGATTAAATTGTGTTCAGAAGTATTATGCTTCTCAGAATTGGTTAAAAATGAAAAAGTTGAGCTTCAACAGTGGAGTTAGAGATCTGTATGGCCAAAACAAAATCGATAGACGGAGCAGATGAATCAAATCCCGGCTCATCAGATGAATCCTGTGGGATCATCGTACTCTCCCCAACAAAACCCACCCATTACTGCTCAATCCCTCCCTGATCCCAAAATAAAGCAGGTACATCCCATATGACCCAACCCAGCTCCACACCAACCATCACTACAGCCATCGTTGTTAGCAACAGGGCTGTTTCAATACCTATCAAAAATATAAAATGTAACATGCAACAATTTGTTTTTAAATGATTTACAGTTCATCAGTCAGATGAAATACATTTGTTAGGCCCTAATCTATGGATTTTACATGACTGGAAATAAACATATATCCATCGGTCACATTGGGGCGTGGATCAGAAAACCAGTCAGTATCTGGTGTGACCTGGGGCTGTACATTATTATGCTGAAACATGAGGTGATGGTAGAGGATGAATGGCACGACAATGGGCCTAATGATCTCATCACGGTATCTTTCCGCATTCAAATTGTCATTGATAAAATGCAATTGTGTTCATTGTCCATTGCTTATGCCTGCCCATGCCATACCCACACTGCCATCATGAGGCACTCTATTCACAACGTGTGGGGAAGCAAACCGCTCCATACACATGGTCTGCGGTTGTGAGGCCGGTTGGACGTACTGCCAATTCACTAAATCAATGTTGGAGGCGGCTTATTGTAGAGAAATACACATTACATTATCTGGCAACAGCTCATTCCTGCAGTCAGCATGCCAATTGCACGCTCCCTCAAAACTTGAGACATCTGTGACATTGTGTTGTGTAACAAAATTGCACCTTTTAAAGTGGCCTTTTATTGTCCCCAGCACAAGGTACACCTGTGTAATGATCATGCTGTTTAATCAGCTTCTTGATGCCACACCTGTCGGGGGGATGGATTATCTTGGAAACTGAGAAATAATCACTAACAGGGAGGTAAACAAATTTGTGCACAAAATTTGAGAGAAATAAGCTGTTTGTGAGCATGTTCAGTGGCTTGCGAAAGTATTCACCCCCCTTGGCATTTTTCCTATTTTGTTGCCTTACAACCTGGAATGAAAATAGATTTTTCTCGGGGTTTGTATAATTTGATTTTATCAACACGCCTACCACTTTGTAGATGCAAGATATAAGACAAAAAAACAGAAAACTTGAGTGTGCATAACTATTCACCCCCCCAAAGTTAATACTTTGTAGAGCCACCTTTGGCAGCAATTACAGCTGCAAATCTCTTGGGGCATGTCTCTATAAGCTTGGCACCTCTACCCACTGGGATTTTTGCCCATTCTTCAAGGCAAAACTGCTCCAGCTCCTTCAAGTTGCATGGGTTCTGCTGGTTTACAGCAATCTTTAAGTCATACCACAGATTCTCAGTACGATTGAGGTCTGGGCTTTGACTAGGCCATTCCAAGACATTTAGATGTTTCCCCTTAAACCACTCAAGTGTTGCTTTAGCATTATGCTTAGGGTCATTGTCCTGCTGGAAGGTGAAACTCTGTTCCAGTCTCATATCTCTGGAAGACTGAAACAGGTTTCCCTCAAGAATTTAGCTCCATCCATCATTCTTTTAATTCTGAGCAGTTTCCCAGTCCCTGTCGATGAAAAACATCCCCACAGCATGCTTCACTGTGGGGATGGTCACCTCGGGGTGATGAAAGGTGTTGGGTTTGCGCCAGACATAGCGTTCTCCTTGATGGCCAAAAAGCTCAAATTTAGTCTCATCTGACCAGAGTATCTTCTTCCATATGTTTGGGCGAACACCAAACGTGTTTGCTTATTTTTTTCTTTAAGCAATGGCTTTTTTATGGCCACTCTTCCGTAAAGCCCAGCTCTGTGGAGTGTATGACGTAAAGTGGTCCAATGGACAGATACTCCAATCTCCACTGTGGAGCTTTGCCCTCCTTTCCTGGTCTGTGAGTTTTGGTGGGCGTCCCTCTCTTGGCAGGTTTGTTGTGGTGCCATATTCTTTCCATTTTTTTATAATGGATTTAATGGTGCTCCGTGGGATGTTCAAAGTTTCGGATATTTTTTTATAACCCAACCCTGAACTGTACTTCTCCACAACTTTGTCCCTGACCTGTTTGAGAGCTCATTGGTCTTCATAGTGCCGCTTGCTTGGTGGTGCCCCTTGCTTAGTGGTGTTGCAGACTCTGGGGCCTTTCAGAACAGGTGTATATATACTGAGATCATGTGACACTTAGATTGCACATAGGTGGACTTTATTTAACTAATTAAGTGACTTCTGAAGGTAATTCGTTGCACCAGGGCTTCATAGCAAAAAAAAAAACGTAATTTTTTTTATTTCACTTAACCAATTTGGACTATTTTGTGTTTGTCCATTACATGGAATCCAAATAAAAATGTATCTAAATTACCGGATGTAATGAAACAAAATAGGAAAAACGCGAATGGGGTGAATACTTTTGCAAGGCACTGTACGGCCATATATTTTTGTTCATTTTGCCTCCCAGGTATTTGTATTTAATGAATGTATATATTGTACACCACTCAAAAGCTTAGAATCTTGTTAACTTGTTAGGGAGTGGCAGCTGAGGGGTCGGTTTTGGAGAGTCTGGCGTGCCCAAAGTAAAATGCTTGTACACTGTACATTCCTAAAGAAAATATTGTACTTTTTACTCCATAAATTTACCTGACAACCCAAAGTACTCGTTACAGGAAAATTGTGAAATTCACGCACTTATCAAGAGAACACGTGGTCATCACTACTACCTATGGTCTGGCGGACTCACAAAAGAAAAAATATATCTATTTTTAAATATTGTCTGAGTGTTGGAGTGTGCCCCTGGCTATCCGTACATTTTTAAAACAAGAAAATGATGCCGTCTGCTATGCTTAATGTAAGGATTTTGAAATGATTTATACTTTTTCTTCTACTTTTGATACTCAAGTATATTTAAAACCAAATACTTTTAGACTTTTACTCAAGTAGTATTTTACTGGGTGACTTTCACTCATGTATGACAATTTGGTACTTTTTCCACCCCTGAGTATCTTCATATGTAACTCATGCCTGTCACAGTTGATGGCCCTTGATAATGTCCCGATTTCAATATCTGGGGACTAATCCGATTTTCCCAAGCACACAAATCTTTCACCTGAGCCGCCACCACCATTCTGTACAGACGATTCTGTCTGGTCCATTTTCCCACCAGTGCACCAGCAGCATGAGAGAAGTTTGGACGTGATCTCTCTCCATGCTCACTCCACATGCAGTCTCAGGACTCATGCGGCACTCCTGCCGCTCGTACACAAGTTGCTGGCTTAGACGCAGGTCTCACTAAAAATGGTGCAGGACAGGGCTTTAGTGAATGCCATTTTCGTTATTACTTCATCCGGTTAGGGGGGGTGAAGCTCACACTGTTCCTTCCATGCATATAGATACCATCAGTAGTCACTATCGCCATAACTTTGAGAGAGGACAGACCAAAACAACAGTTTTAGGCATTTCTGATTCAGAAAATCCAAACAACTATTTACAGTATGACAAATTATTACCTTCCCATATTCAATGATTGTTGAGTGTTCGTAAATTCAACAGTTATTCTGCTCTCTGGCACATTCAGATGAGAGTGCTCTGAAATCGGTGTAGATAGCCAGAGCGAATTTACTAACGCACCCGAATTAACAATGTCCATTGAGAATGCGCAATCCCTATACTATTTAGCTAAGCTAAGAATGACGTGAATAATCAAGTCAATAAAGTTGGGTAGTTAACTACTTAGGGAGTGGTGGGGC
Source organism: Hucho hucho (assembly GCA_003317085.1). NCBI lineage: Eukaryota > Metazoa > Chordata > Actinopteri > Salmoniformes > Salmonidae > Hucho > Hucho hucho. The sequence continues at coordinate 189,197 of QNTS01001791.1, forward strand.
TCTAGCTGGACTGTACCCAACACCAGATTATATCCATAAATCTCCGTTTGGTTGGCGCATTATGTTCATAAAATACAGCGTCCACTCGCCCATTGAACCGTGAAGAGAACGCGTTCAACCTATACCTATACACTTGTCCAAGAACAATCAAACATCATTGATAATGTATCCTTAGGAACACTTTTATGTATATTTAGTATAATATTTCAACCGGATTATAAACTGGGCGATAGGAAAGGAAAAAACCACAGCGTGCGCGCGCCCGTGAACGCGCATCCTCTTCTGTTTACATCCGATGACCACTTCGAAATTCTTCTTCTATTACCATCCAGAGCAACTATAACATCATCAAACACTGTCTAGAGACTGTTGACATCCAGTGGAAGCAATAGGTACTGCAATCTTACTCCCATATAAGGTAATTTTCAATAGGGAGGGGTTCAAAATGAGGCAATGTGTCAAATACACTTTTTCCAGGACAGAAATTCCTCGGGCTTTTGCCTGCTATATCCGTTCTGTTATACTCACAGACAATATTTTAACACTCTTAGAAACTTCAGAGTGTGTCCTATCCAATAGTACTAATTATGTGCATATCCTATTTTCTGGGCCTGAGTGGGAGGCATTTTACTTTGGGCACGCCAGACTCTCCAAAACCGTCACCTCGGGAGCCGCTCCCTAAGAAGTTAAATAGCATATAGTCAATAGACTAGCAAGTTCAATGTATTAGTAGCCAACTAACGTTAGGTAGTCTGCCAATTTACTACTGGAGAATATGGGAGACCTAATGTCTTATACCACTGTCACGCTTCAAATATTACTGTTGTTGACAACACATATTACCAAAATAGGATCCATCGTCCGTCCATAATATAAATCTCTCGTAGGAAACACTCAGGAAACAGAAACAAACACACAAAACAAACAGTATTTGGATAGGTACGTCTTCAGTTTTATTTTTAATATATTTATGTAATTTTTTTATTTTGTACCCACATAGTAGTTCCTCTTATGGAAATGTATGTCTAGGGTTTACATTTATAGTTGGTTTCCCAATCATAACCAACTGTTTTACCAGTCCATTGATACATTTATTTTATTTTAACCTGCAGGAATATTTTCTTACTTCTATATCAATACTGTGCCTGGGATCACATAACCCGTACATTTACACCTTACGATACTACACCATGTCATGTCATCCCGTGGCCGCTCCTCTGCTTCAACAGAGAAACAAAATCCATGTCTCTGACCAGGATAGTTCTGCTTCAACAAAAATATCCCAATCGGAGATGTCCCTGCTCCAACAGGGTCACCCTGCTCCAACCGGGTGTTTGCCCTAGAATTTCTATTTTAAAGGCATCTCTGTTTAACTATTTAGGGAGCGGCAGCCGAGGTGTCGGTTTTGGAGAGTCTGGCGTGCCCAAAGTAAAATACCTGCCACTCAGGCCCAGAAACTATGCACATAATTAGTACTATTGGATAGGAAACACTCTGAAGTTTCTAAAACCGTTAAAATAATGTCTGTGAGTATAACAGAACTGATGAAGCAGGCAAAAACCCGAGGAAAATCCATCCGGATTTGCAGTTTTTATTCTCCTGGCTGCCTATGGGATTCAACGTTATCTAGGACACAGACTGCAGTATCTATGGCTTCCACTGGATGTCAAGAGTCTTTAGACAGGGTTTGATGACGTTAGGTTGAATTAGAAGCCAATAGAGGAAGAATTTAGACGTGGACCTCGGAACTCAATAGAATGACATGCGCGTTCACGGTCTCGCGCGCTCTGTGGTTTTTTTCCTTTCCTATCGTTCAGGCTATAATCCGGTTTAAATATTATAGTAAATATACATAAAAGGATACCTAAGGATACATAAAAAATGATGTTTGATTTGTTTGGACAAAGTTGATAGGTATAATTTGAATGCGTTCTCTTCACGGTTCAATGGGTGACTCGACGGTGGATTTTCTGAACATAACGCGCCAACCAAATGGAGATTTATGGATATACACTTAGGTTGCAGTCATTAAAACTTGTTTTTCAACCACTCCACAAATTTCTTGTTAATATGGAACAGTGTCCCGCTAGCGTGCCACCTAGACAACATCTGGTGAAATTGCAGAACGCAAAATTCTAAATACAAAAATCGTAATAGTAAACATTCATGAAAATACAAGTATTGTACACCATTCTTTAGCCTAGAATCTTGGTAATCGAACCGCTTTGTCCGATTTACAATAGGCTTTACTGCGAAAGCATAGCATTTGATTATCTGAGGACAGCGCCCCGCATACTTCCTGCATATAAATATATTTCAAACCATCACAAAAATCTAAAATAGCGATAAAATAAATAACTTACCTTCCTCTGTTTGCAATCCCAAGGGTCCCAGCTACACAATAAAATGTTGTTTTGTTCGATAAAGTCCCTCTTTATATCCCAAAAATTCAGTTTGGTTGGCGCTTTTTGTTCAGTAATCCACCTGTTCAACTCGTTCAACATACAGACAAAAGAATCCCAAAAAGTTACCAATAAACTTCGTCCAAACAAGTCAAACAACATTTCGAATCAATCCTTAGGTACCCTAATATGGAAATAAATGATCAAATTTAAGACAGAATGTAGTATGTTCAATACCGGAGATAAATAACGAGAGCGCGCCCTCAGTCACTCGCGCCACAAGACTACAGACCCAAGGAAGAACCCAATGATAAACTACACCTACTTTTTCAAAGAACAAGCCTGAAACCTTGTCTAAAGACTGTTGACATCCAGTGGAAGCCATAGGTACTGCAATCTGGGAGCTATTCTTTTCATTGCGCAATAGGAAACGGGACCAATTGCATGGGAGCTCAAAAAAGCAATTTTTCCGGATGGATTTTCCTCAGGATTTCGCCTGCCATATCAGTTCTGTTATACTCACAGACTTTATTTTAACAGTTTTATAAAAAGTATTTCCTATCAAATACAAATACTAATTATATGCATATCCTGGCTTCTGGGGCTGAGTAACTTTTGGCACGCCAGACTCTCCGAACACTGCCGAACACTCTCCCCTAGCCCGGAGAGGTTAAAAATCTATAGTTTTGGCAAGTCAGTTAGGACATCTACTTTGTGCATGACACAAGTCATTTTTCCAACAATTGTTTACAGACAGATTATTTCACTTATAATTCACCGTATCACAATTCCAGTGGGTCAGAAGTTTACATACACTAAATTGACTGTGCCTTTAAAGAGCTTGGGAAATTTCATAAAATTATGTCATGGCTTTAGAAGCTTCTGATAGGCTAATATACAATATTTGAGTCAATTGGAGGTGCACCTGTGGATGTATTTCAAGGCCTGCCTTCAAACTCAGTGCCTCTTTGTTTGACATAATGGGAAAATCAAAAGAAATCAGCCAAGACCTCAGAAAAATAATTGTAGACCTCCACAAGTCTGGTTCATCCTTGGGAGCAATTTCCAAACGCCTGAAGGTACCACGTTCATCTGTACAAACAATAGTATGCAAGGTACAAACAGGTACAAAAGTATCTATATCCACAGTAAAACGAGTCCTATATCGAGACAACCTGAAAGGCTGCTCAGCAAGGAAAAAGCTACTACTCCAAAACCGCCATAAAAAAGCCAGACTATGGTTTGCAACTGCACATGGGGACAAAGATCATACTTTTTGAAGAAATGTCTGGTCTGATGAAACAAAAATATAACTGTTTGGTCATAATCACCCTCGTTATGATTGGAGGAAAAAGGGGGAGGCTTGCAAGCCAAAGAACACCATCACAACCGTGAGGCATGGGGGTGGCAACAAAATTATGTGGATATATTGAAGCAACATCTCAAGACATCAGTCAGGAAGTTAAAACTTGGTCACAAATGGGTCTTCCAAATGGACAACGACCCCAAACATACTTCCAAAGTTGTGGCAAAATTGCTTAAGGACAACAAAGTCAAGGTATTGGAGTGGCCATCACAAAGCCATGACCTCAATCCTTTAGAAAATGACTGGGCAGAACTGAAAACGTGTGTGCGAGCAAGGAGGCCTAACAAACCTGACTCAGTTGCACCAGCTCTGTCTGGAGGAATGGGCCAAAATTCACCCAACTTATTGTGGGAAGCTTGTGGAAGGCAATGCTACCAAGTATTAATTGAGTGTATGTAACTTCTGACAGACTAGGAATGTGATGAAAGAAATAAAAGCTGAAATAAATCATTCTCTCTACTACTATTCTGACATTTCACATTCTTAAAATAAAGTGGTGATCCTAACTGACCTAAGACAGGGAATTTTTACTAGGATTAAATGTCAGGAATTGTGAAAAAATTAGTTTAAACGTATTTGGCTAAGGTTTATGTAAACTTCCGACTTGAACTGTACATTGATTTTTCTATTGAGTTATTGACTGTACATGTATTTATCCCATGTGTAACTCTGTGTTGTTGTTTTTGTCGCACTGCTTTGCTTTATCTTGGCCAGGTCGCAGTTGTAAATGAGAACTTATTCTCAACTGGCCTGCATGGTTAAATAAAGGTGAAATAAAAATTATTAAAGAAAAGGTGATTTTTTGGTCTGTGCAGATTAAGATAGCCTGAGGGCTCTACAGTATAACTGCATTTTGTCACAGTTCACACTATAATGTGCTTCTTCCTGCACGTTTTCATACAGATAACTGCAGATAGTAAAACCATGGGATGTCTCACATGCTGTGGTCGCACACCCAAATTGATGGAGCTAAATATCAATGAGTCACACAAAGACAAGTTTGCATCAGGTTAGAAAAAAACACTAGTATATAACAAGAGACAATTCTTTAAGCAGTAAAACACTTGATAGCATTACTAATTTTGTAATATTCCATGACACTATGAAGCAGGGAAGAGGAGTCAACGGCAGTAATGGACTAGGGAATCAGGGACACTAAGGGGCAGGGAGGAGCAATCAGAGGAAGTAATGGACTGGGGGGGGGGAAGGGGGTGGTATGGTGAGGGGTCTAGGAGGGGGAGGGGAAAGTTTCTTGGAGGGGAAAGTGGGTTTTGCAGGTCATGTTTGCTGGTGTTGGGGTTTGGGTTCTTGGGTGGTCTTCTGGTCTGGTCTCTTGTTGGTCTGTTGTTTGTCTGGTCTTTTACATTTGGTAATTTTTGTCCAGTTTGGGTCATCGTCATCTCAGATCTGGAGTTGTGAGGCAAGGGGTTCTTCCGTTTGTATGGCCTCTCTTTGAAATTTTGGAATAACCAAATAAATACCTTAACTACATAGGGAGCAGTGGGGCGCTCCCGACACTACCCGGTGAAATGCAAGGCGCCAAATTAAACATTCAGCAATATACAAGTGTTGCATAGTCATAAAAAGCTCTGCTTCTTGGCAATATCACAGCGTTGTCAGATTTCAAAAAGGCTTTACGGCGAAAGCACTACATTTGATTGTTTGAGGGTAGCACCTCCAATATTTCTGCATTAGCATGAATTCATAAACCATCGCGGTTCACACAAAACACATTTCGCAGCGAAAACAAATCCCTTACCTTCTGAAGAACTTCTGCTGAGGGCTTCCCAAGTGTCCAACGAAGACATCCAATGGTTCTTTTGTTAGAAAAAGTCATTTATTATATCCATAAATCTCAGTTTGGTTGGTGCGTTATGTTCAGAAAATCCAACGTCGAGTCGCCCATTGAAACGTGAAGAGAACGCGTTCAAATATACCTATAAACTTTTCCTAAACAAATCAAATACCAGTTAAAATGCATCCTTAGCTATCCTTTTATGAATATTAGCGATAATATTTCACTCGGATGGTCACATATTCCTTATATAAGTTAAATAAAGTGGGGCGCTCCAGCCAGACTCGCGCCGAGAAAACTTGTTGACATTTCAGGTCCCCATGCCATTTCCTGTACCTATTCGTTGTGCCCCACTGCTCCCTAAGTAGTTAAACTTCTAATGACTGTGAGGTGGAGATTTTGCTGGGGTTGTGTCCCTTTCTCCTCTCTGTCTACACTCTCTCTATCTATTGGACGGACCAAGAGGCAGCAACGTAACCGTGGCTTGGCCGTGGCTGGCGCAGCCTTTCTGGTAGAGTAGAAATGGCCAGGAACGCCTGAAGGACTGAGGAGGACGGAAAGGTAACAGTGGCTTGACCGCGGCCCGACCTGACTCTCCAGTCCACGGACCACCCCAGACGCCCCCAGCATTCACAGACTGCAGTCCTTGAGGCGAGCAGAGTACTGCCGAGGCGAGCCTTACTCTCTCTACCCTTGGCCTACAGCCCTCAGCGTTTCCTTTCTCAGGCCACCATCAACCAGACCAGAAACAGCAGATGCCAACCAACCGGAATAGACTAGACAGCATTACCACCAATCTACGCCCAGAGGAATGACCAAAGACACCAACCTACGCTGGGAAACAACATACTACGGAATGCCAAACTGTGCAGGAACTGGAGTCTAGAAAGGGGGGACGGTATCTCAGAGGGGATAGGGGGTTTTGTGAGATGTGTTTCCTGGCATTGGGGTTTAGGTTCTAGGGTGGTCTTTCGGTCTGGTCTGTTGTTTGTCAGTTTGTGTTGTCGTTTAAAAGGCGATGGGTTCTTCTGGTTGTATGGTCTTTCTTGAAACTGGCTCTCCTGACCAGGGGGTTGGAGGGATGGAGGTGGCTAGGAAAGGGTTTGTTATGGGTGCAGAGGTGGAGGGGCCAATAGGGGTGGAGCCTGTTTCTGGGATATCTTGGATGGTGACAGGGTGGGGAACATTTCTGGGACATGTTGAGTGGTGGTTTGGCTGGTGCCTGTCAAGGTCTGGGTATGGGTCTTCATTGCTGTTGTCTGGTGGAGGGGGTGGGTGGTTGGGATTTGGGTTATTGGGGATGGTGGTGTTGGCCCTTTCCCTGCCGGCATAGGAATTATCCAGGTTTTAAAAAAGTGGCCCCCTTTTCCACACAGGTTGCAGGGTTGTATGGAAGTATAGTCCGCAGTGGGATGGTCACCTTTACAATCCTGCAGATGATGGCTGTGCAGGCACTGTGGCCAGATGGCCCAGTTGACCACAGTTCCTGCACAGTTCGGGATGCCGTAATAGTGGACTGGGGAGATGTTGGACTCCGCCCATTCCTGTTGGGTCTGGTCTTAATTGAAAAGCAATTTTTGAGCCCCAGTCCAGACGTTGTCCTCTTCCGGAACCCTCCTAGCCGCTGACATGACTTATTTGCCATACTCTTGGATGCTTTTCTTGTGTAATTGGACTGTAACTACTTTGGATTCTGTGTCAGAGTGGAATTGTTGTGAACTTGTTAAATGGGAGCTTGCCTTACAATGTTCTTGTAACTGGGGAGCCTTGAAACTGGCTTCAAATGATTAATGTGGGCCTGGGGGTTTCAACAGGCGGTTCAAGTCAGACGGCGCAAAGTCCATATCTCTTTGAAGAACTGCTTAGCTGAATTCCAGAAGGATCATGGTTTCTGGTCTGACGGCTGTTGTTGTTGTTATTGCTGCTGTTGAAGTTGCTCCTGTTCCTGCTCCCCGGCAATTGACAGCTCCATTCTCGGCAACCTTTCGTTGTAGTGGCACATCGCTCCTGGGTTCATCCCGATCATCTTGTTCAGGTGGGAGTGGGAGGATTTGGAGAAGGAGGGTGTTTGTGTTGGTCTGCTCCGGTCCGGCAAGGGGAGGAAGGACAAACCCCAGAGCGAGCAGACACACCTGGAAGCCCGTGACCCATAGGTCAATAGAGGCACTCCCCTGTAGTCTGCTCACTCCAGGCATAGGTTGGTTTTTGGTCCTTCCTCTGCGCCTCTGGTGGTAATGCTGTCTGGTCTGCTCCAGGTGGCTGGCGGTCTGTTGTTGCTGGTCTGGTCGGTTGTGGCCAATTGAGGGCAGATGGAAAAAAGGAAAGACAGGAGAGTAGGGCTGCAGGCCCAGTGTAGAGGGAGTAAGGCCAGTGATGTTACGTTTGATACCTGGATCTCCGAGGCATGCGTCCGAATCGCTAAGCAGTTTACTTCGAAGCAGTGGGCTGATGCCTGTAACACTTTATCAGAAGAACATGATCAATGACATAAAAAGCTTTGTTTGGTTGAACAACCACCTGATTGGTATAGAAATAGGTTTGGGTAGAAGACAAAAAAGGCTACACTGTGCATGCGGTACAGCGTTTGTGACATAATTAATATTAATTTGGCTTTTCTAAATTATCTTGACCAGGTGCAACTAGTGTACATTGTTGATCAAAGGTTCAAGTAACAAACCAATCTTCAACACAATTGGCTAGTAAACCTCAATACTTAATTTCCCTATCACTATTTCAGGCAACTGTTAATGACCTATACAGAACTCATACACTTGTATAAGCATCATTAACGCTACAGAAGTATTGTAGTGCAAACGTAGCAGTTCATAACAATACAACAAAACACATTAAAACCACTTAGGGATCATTGGGGAGCTAGCAATCCCGACACTACCCGGTGAAATGTAAGGCGCCAAATTCAAAATCCAAAAGTTGAATTATTAAACATTCATCAATATACAAGTGTTGCATAGTCATCAAAAGCTCTGATTCTTGGCAATATCACAATCAGATTTCAAAAAGGCTTCACGGCGAAAGCACAACATTTGATTGTTTGAGGATAGCACCTCTCATATTTATGCATTAGCATAAATTCATATCCAGCACGGGTCACAATAAACCCATATAAGAGCTAAAATAAATCACTTACCTTTCGAAGAACTTCTGCTGAGGGCATCCTAAATGTCCAAGCAAGAGAATCCATGGTTCTTTTGTTAGAAAAAGTCATTTATTATATCCATAAATCTCTGTTTGGTTGGCGCGTTATGTTCAGAAAATCCACCGTCGAGTCGCCCGTTGTAGAATGAAGAGAAAGCGTTCAAATTATACCTATCAACTTTGCCCAAACAAATCAAACATCATTTATAATGCATCCTTAGGTATCCTTTTATGAATTTTAACGATTATATTTCACTCGGATGATATCCTAAACGATATAAAAGGAAAATAAAGTGGGGTGCGCTCACGGTCTCGGTTTTTGACATCCGTGGTGCCTTCACTATTTCTTCTGTTCAATGAAAAAGCCTTCAAACACTGTCTAAAGACTGGTGACATCTAGTGCAAGCCATAGGTACTGCAATCTGGGAGCTATTTTACATGGATTTCAATAGGAAGCCTATCAAATGTCACAGACAGAAATTCCTCAGGTTTTCGCCTGCTATATCAGTTCTGTTATCCTCAAAGACATTATTTTAACAGTTTTAGAAACTTCAGAGTGTTTCCTATCCAATAGTACTAATTATGTGCATTTCCTAGTTTCTTAGCCTGAGTGGCAGGCATTTTACTTTGGGCACACCAGACTCTCCAAAACCGTCACCACTGCTGATGATGCCTAAAGAGTTAACATTTACTCTCATGGGTGGCCAGAAAATAACTACCTGAAAGCCACCCCCTTACTAAGCTCACCACCAGTCTTCTGATCTGACCAGTTGGGTGATATCACAATAACCCAGCATAAACAACAAACCTTGCTCTTTTTAAGGAAAACAACCAAACTATGTTATCCAATGCTTGCAACCTAGCAGTTGGGTCCACCAAACAACCCAGAATTTTTTTGAGTGTATCACACTTGCCTACCGAACTGTGTATTTCTCTTCCACTGATAAGGGAGCTGTGCTCTGCATGGGTGGGGCGTATTATATTCCCTCCCTGCACCCTATTTATTATTCCTATCCACAAGTCATCTATCATCTCCCATCATAATGCACTTACTTTATGATCCCCCTATCACCCTGTGACCTTCACCAGATAAAGTCCAGTGCATATGACTTCCTTTGACCTTTTATGCCATTCAGGGTTTAATTGTCAGATGCTCAATGCTTAAACAACCATCAAAAGCCTCCTCTGAGTGGGCACAGGGTGTATATCTCAGCTCTCATCAGAGTAGGAGGCTACCAGTGAAACCCCTCTATTTTCCTACTAAACTTATTATTCTGTGTTACCAGAGTAGCTGGAAAACAGAGTAGCAGTGTAAAATATTACAATGTGATCTCTGACTCTGAACTTCTCCTATTCTTCCTCTCAATATTCCCCTCTCTCTCTTTCCTAACAACCTGCCCTCTAACTATAGTCCTTGTCCTTTCATACTTGAATGAGGAAGGTTGTTTGATCTTAAAGGGAAGGTGACTTTTACTTTTATTGTATACTAAAGGCAGCCCGTGAAGGATGACCAGTGACATCATCATCACCTTCCTCCTCCTTGTCCTCCTTTTTGTATCAAATGTCACCTTATTCTCTGTATAGTGCACTACTTTTGACCAGAGCCCAAAGTATTACACTACATAGGAAATAGGGTGTCATTTGGGATGCACAGATTTTTGACCATGACCATCCCAAGGCCGGCAGACAGATATATAGAGGAGTGTTATTGTATGTATTCTCCTTTCTCTCAGTGGAGATAGGTTCCCTAGGGCTGGAGGCCTTTTCTTGATCCTGCAGTGATACCAAGGATTTACTGGGGGCTCTTGTGATTAGCCAGAGGTGAAATGGGGAAACTGTGCAATCTCAGCCAGCAGTCCCACATCAGACACACACACAGATGCGCACAATCAGGCACATGCCAAAGACATGCACACAAATGCAAACACACATACACACACCCCCATGCTCCTCATGCAAATGCTGTTTATACTCCTCTGTTGATGAGAAACTTTAAAGATTATGTAAACTGCTGCTTTGTTGTTTTGAATTGTGTAAACTCAGCATATGAATATGCATATTTTACAACCTTGGAAATCAGCATATCCTCTGGAACAAAATCTAAGTTCCTTAATATTGAAAATTACTATTTTGAGTCCCTTAAGACCCTTATCCTTGAAGACATGAAACTTCAGATGCATAATATTAAATTACATTTGATACTTTATTCATTTAGCAGACACTCTTATCCAGAGTGACTTACAGTTAGTGCATTCATCTTCAGATAGCTAGGTGGGACAACACATATTAAAGTCATAGAAAGCACATTTTTCCATCTGTTGTCAAAATGGGAAAGCTGTTTTGACTTTGTAGCTGGGTTATCTAGTAGAAATTGGGTCAAGTGACCAATATAAATATCACTCATTTCCTGTTTGCTAAAATTCTACATTGTTCGCCCAATTACAGTTTATGTGAAAAAACAAGCACTGCGTAGTGTAGTGAATCATTGTATCATCTAAATTGCTGTGATTAGGGGGTGTGAGGGTGATGTGGGATTATTTAATATGCTCTTTGAAGAGGTATGGTTTCAGATGGTTTCAGAACATGCACACGGACTCTGCTGTCCTAGCATCAGGGGGAAGCTGGTCCCACCATTCGGGTGTCAGGACAGAGAACAACTTGGACTGGGTAGAGCAGGAGGTGCCCTCCCATAGGGGTGGGGGGGCCAAGAGAACAGAGGTAGCAGAACGGAGAACAAGGGATAGGAAAAAAAAGCTGTGTTATCTGCATATTTATGATAGGAGAGACCATGAGCCAAGTAACCTGGTGTATAGAGCGTAGAGGAGAGCGCCTAAAATTGAGCCCTGGGGGACACCAGTAGGGAAAGTATGTGGTGCAGACACAGATCATCACCTGGTAGGATCGGTCTGCCAGGTAGGATGAAATCCAAGAGTGTGCAGAGCCTGGGACATCCAGCCTTGAGACGGTGGAGGTGTCGAAGGCACCAGAGAGCCTCCGTGACACAGAAAAGCAGTTTCAGTTGCGTGAACCGTCTTGAAGCCTGACTGTTTAGGGTCAAAAAGATTGTTCTGAGAGAGGTAGAGAGAGAGTTGGTCAGAGACAACACACTCAAGTGTTTTGGAAAGAAAAGAAAGAAGGTATACCAGTCTGTCATTTTTGACATCAGATTTTGAGTCAGAGGGGACACAGCCAGTGGTCAGGGATCAGTTGATGAGGGAGGGAATGGGAAAACGTCTCCAGAGATAGTCTGGAGAACGGAGAAGGGGATATGACCTCACCAGCAACAGGATTTCCTCTGGAGAAAGGGGAGAAAGAGGTCAAGGCGTAAGGTAGTTCTGTATGAGTGGGACCAGTGGAATCAATAGGCTGAGTATATGAGGAGCGGATGTCGTCAACCTTCTTTCAAAGTGGTTGACAAAGTTGTCCGCAGAGAGGGAGGGGGAGGGGGTGGAGATTTAAGGAGGGAGCAGAAGGTGGAAAAGAGTTTCCTAGGGTTAGAGGGAGAAGCTTGACATTTAGAATGAGAGAAAGTGGCTTTAGCAGCAGATACAAAAGAAGAGAAGGTAGAGAGGAGGGAGTGAAATGATAATAGTTCCTCCGGAAGTTTAGTTTACCTCTTTTTTTGCTCAGCTGCCCACAGCACTGTTCTGTAAGCTCGTAAATAGTCACTCAGCCACAGAGCAGGACGGGCAGGCCTAGCCAGCCGGCAGGAAAGGGCACCTTGCGAATCATAGGATGTGGAAAGGGAGGAGAGTAGCGTCAAAGAGGCAGAATCAGGAGACAGGAGGGAGAAGGATTTAGCAGAAGGGAGAAGGATTTAACAGAAGGGAGAGATGATAGGATAGAAGAAGAGAGAGTAGTGGGAGTGAGAGAGCAAAGATAGCAACGGAAAATGACCATCTGGGTAGGGCAGCGTTTTTCCAAAGTCGGTCCTCAAGGACCCCAGTGAGATTTGTAGGCGAACAGCCTCTAGTAAAGATAAGGTCAATCGTATTACCTGCTTTGTGAATGGATGGGGACTGGGAATGGGTGAGGTCAAAAGAGACAAGGAGGAGAAAGAAAGAGTTGGAAAGAAATTAATCGAAGGCAGATGTCAGGAGGTTGAAGTCACCCAGTACGAAGAGCGGTGCGCCATCGTCAGGAAATGTGAATGTCAAGCTCATTGACGATCTCTCTAAGGGAACCTGGTGGGCGATAGATGACAATGTTAAGCTTGAGTGGACAAGTGACAGTGAGATGACAGTGACAGCATGGAATTAAAATGAAGAGATGGACAGGTGAGGGAGGAAGAAAATAGAAAATCTCCACATAGGAGAAATTAGTAGCCCTGTGCCACCACCGCGATGACCAGATGCTCTAGGACTATGAGAGAACACGTAGTCAGATGAATAGAGAGCAGCTGGAGTAGCAGTATTGTCTGGGGTGATCCATGTCTCCGTCAGAGCCAAAAAGTCTAAGGACTGAATGGCAGCATATGCTGAGATGAACTCAGCGTTCTTGAACGCAGATCAGCAGTTCCAACCGCTGCCAGAGGCCAGGATGTCCACATGACTTGTGCACACAGGGTTAACTAAATTAGAAGGGTTGCAGCCAAGGAGTGGGGAGTGTCTGTAAAGCCTACAGGGAGAGGAGCGAACAGGTATAGAAAACATACACAGTTGCCAAAGCTACAAATGAGCAACATGAAATCATCTGTAAATAACTAGGTAAGATAGAGAATGAGAGAGTGGTGTGGAGCCTTGACCTACAAACTATTATTACCAATCTATGGACAGGGGAGACTCTGACGAACACGATGGTGTTCTCTACAACCACAAGTGTCACAGGACTTGTCTGAAAGTAACCGGAACCAGTTGAAAAAAATGTATGGAAATATGAAGGTAGTTGTGTGCCTACCCCCCAAAAAAGGGGTTAAAATCTAACTGCCTGTAGCTCAGGACCTGAAGCAAGGATATGCATATTCTTGATACCCTTTGAAAGGAAACACATAACACATTAGAACATGCGTTTTTTTTGTACCATCATCTTTGAAAAGCAAGAGAAAGGCCATAATGTATTATTCCATCCCAGGTGCATTTTAGATTTGGGCCACTAGATGGCAGCAGTGTATGTGCAAAGTTTTAGACTGATCCAATGTACAATTGCATATCTGTTCAAAATATTGTATCAGACTGCCCAAATGTGCCTATTTGGTTTATAAATACATTTTCAAGTGCATAATTGTGCACTCTCATCAAACAATAGCATGGTATTCTTTCACTGTAATAGCTACTGTAAATTGGACAGTGCAGTTAGATTTACAAGAATTTAAGCTTTCTGCCCATATCAGATATGTCTTTGTCCTGGGATTTTTTTTAATTACTTACAACCTCATGCTAAACACATTAGCCTACTTTAGCTCAACCGTTCCGCGGGAGGGACACCGATCCCGTAGAGGTTTTTAAATATGTGTAAATAAACAAAATATATTAACTGAGCATTCTTATACCTTCTAGACATAGTACAGACACTTCAAAACCTTGTTTATATGATTTCTTTTTTTACTGAATGTTTTGCCATTTATGAAATGTTTTTCAATGCATTTCTCTGGGCTATAGTAGTAAAGGACAAAATTCCAAATCAAATATCTAAATGAACCATAGTATGACCATCTTAAAACAATTTCATATGTCAACTTGTAACCCCCCAATGTCTTAGACTGTAGAGAATTAAACGCTAATTGTCTTGCAGAGGTGAAAAGCACACCTCCCGGTACTAATTGCTGATTGCCTAAGAGAGGAGAAACCCCTCCCCCTCCAATACAGACAATGATTATGAAAATAACAACAGTCACAAATTGCCCTGCGCCTTAACTCTGATTGATCTGTCAACAATCATGAGTCAGCAGTTCACACACCAAGTAGGCTACTGGGAAGACAGACAGCACCTGAAGTAGACGGCCCTAGCTAGCAAAAAGACAGTAGTAGACAACAGATTAAGACAAAAATTATACTTATCACTCCTGGAGATATCACGAGTCCTCTAGCTATAGAAGGGTAAAAGTGTTTTAGGATCTAAGCTTGTCATGCAATAGAATCTAGCTGACACTCAAACATGCTCTATTTTGGGAGGGGGTGTGAGGTAGAGGGGGAGAAGACAGACAGAAAAATTAAAGTACATTTTAAATGAGGTTTATACATATGAATATACTCCCCCTCATGTGTGTTAACCTGGTTAATTTAAATGAAAGACTATAAAGCCACATTTTATCCAGACCATTCATTCCTCCTCTTTGCCTAAATCATCCTTGCCTAAATCCTTACCTATTCATCTATTTCTCTTATCTAGCCCTGTGTTTCTGCCTACTGTTCTGGAGTGTGAATTCATTACACTTTGTGACACAAAAAGGGAAGGGAAAAGGGAAGAAAAGTTGCCTTACCAACTAATCCTACACCCATTAATTAAAACCTCTCAACTGATCCTATACCAGGCCGGCAGCCTGGGAGGATGGGACACTATCATTCAACACACCTTGTTACTCTTCTTGAGTAAAATCTCATACACCCAAGTACTTCTATGCAGCTGCCACCGCAATATCTATTTTCTGCGGTAAAGTTGATGGCTATGAACGCTAACAAACCAACCTTACTGAAGCATTTGTTATTGCTATCAATCTATTGCCCTTGGCCTACTCACAGGGATCCTCTTAGGAGTCCTGGACCCATCTTCCTCTACTACACTCTTTACTGCCTCAGCAAACAACACCTTTTGTACTACTCTGATCCTGGCAAACTCAACTTGCCTTTCTCTCACTGGACAATTCTGATCTCCAGTACCATAGCTACCCCTACAGTTAACACAATACTCCTTGCTCCAGCCAAATGCTAGGTCAAGCCCATGGATGTCAGTTTCTTCTCTGCAGTGACTCTTGATCTGAGTACTTCCCTCGAACCTTCACCAAATGCGAACACATTCGGGCCGTGTGGTAAGGCGCTGATACTCTGAATGGTTAGAGACAATCCAATCGCTGATTACTTTGTTTTTTATAATGCCCCTTGTGCCCCTCTTCACCACAAACGACTTCAATGATGGCAGTCTCAGAATAAAGTATATTGTTAACGACAGAGCAGTGGAAGATTTTAGTGTGAGTCGTCAGGCTAGAAGCCCCCACCCCCAATATATTGTGTTCATGATTCACAGTTCACGGAGTTGAGCATAGCTCATCATATTTGGATGGTAATCTCATTCCCCCGATATTCAACTTAAACAAAGTCCTCTATGTACATATGAGCTTTTAGGAAAGTTTTAAGATCCTCTCATATTTAACTACTTAGGGAGTGGTGGGGCGCCACTCCCGACACTACCCGGTGAAATGCAAGGCCCAAATTCAAAATCCAAAAGTTTAATTATTAAACATTCATCAGTGTTGAATAGTCATCAAAAGCTCTGCTTCTTGGCAATATCACAGCGTTGTCAGATTTCAAAAAGGCTTTACGGCGAAAGCACTACATTTGATTGTTTGAGGGTAGCACCTCCAATATTTTTCACATTAGCATAAATTAATAAACCATCGCGGTTCACACAAAACACATTTCACAGCGAAAACAAATCCCTTACCGTTTGAAGAACTTCTGCTGAGGGCTTCCCAAGTGTCCAACGAAGACAATCCATGGTTCTTTTGTTAGAAAAAGTCATTTATTATATCCATAAATCTCTGTTTGGTTGGTGCGTTATTATCAGAAAATACAGCGTCCACTCGCCCATTGAACCGTGAAGAGAACGCGTTCAACCTATACCTATACACTTGTCCAAGAACAATAAAACATCATTGATAATGTATCCTTAGGAACACTTTAATGTATATTTACTATAATATTTCAACCGGATTATAAACTGGACGATAGGAAAGGAAAAAAACACAGCCCGCGCGAGCCTGTGAACGCGCATCCTCTTCTGTTTACATCTGGTGACCACTTCGAAATTCTTCTTCTATTACCATCCAGAGCAACTAAACATCATCAAACACTGTCTAGAGACTGTTGACATCCAGTGGAAGCAATAGGTACTGCAATCTTACTCCCATATATGGTCATTTTCAATAGGGAGGGGTTCACAATGAGGCAATGTGTCAAAACCACTTTTTCCAGGACAGAAATTCCTCGGGTTTTCGCCTGCTATATCCATTCTGTTATACTCACAGACAATATTTTAACATTCTTAGAAACTTCAGAGTGTTTCCTATCCAATTTTCTGGGCCTGAGTGGGAGGCATTTTATTTTGGGCACGCCAAGACTCTCCAAAACCGTCACCTCGGGAGCCGCTAGTGCCCCACTGCTCCCTAAGTAGTTAAGAGAGGAGTATTCTGAACTGAGAAGAATTGAGGAGTCAATAGGACCTGCATAATGTAAATGTATAAGATAAAACTACAACACTTAACTGTTTGTCCTCCTCTTATTGTTAATTTTAATTTCTGGTGTCAAAAGACACAGTTTTAGTGCTTATGAATGATGTATAAGTAGATATATTTCACTGAAGTACCCCTTAGCTAACATGCTATTATGAAGTTACTGTACTATTGATCAGTGCTTTAGTTAAGGAATAAGTAGCTTAGAAAAAAAAACATTAAAATTCCACACTATGAGGTTGAAATAATAATGTGAAATTGTGAAATTTATGATAATGCCCTTTTAGTGTAAGAGCTGTTTGACTAAAGAGCCTGAAATTTCGGCAAGTTATGGTGGGATGGAGTTTTGGCCTGCCTGGGGCTTTACCATGTGGTAAATTAGACCAATAAGAAAGAGAGTTCCAAACCTCGCCGCCAACAACAGCTACTTTTCAGTTTTCCCCTCCCAACTCAGACCTCTCCAAGATAGTCCTAGCAAAATTATTGCTTGAGATATTGCTCTTTGCGAAGAAGCTATTTTTTTTTCTTTTTGACAATTTAAATTGAAAACGATTGCAGTAAGGTAATTAATTGTTACACAGAAATGATATGATATGATGTGATATTGCATTGGACTTTTATGTGTCACGTACAGTGTGCAGGATGTCAGGATACCTGCTTATCGGTATTGTTTCAAGAATCTAGAGTTACAAAATGTCACTGTATGGTGGAGAGTTCACACTACAATGAACCTTTTTTAACAGACACACTATAGACCTCATTAGGGAAAGGGGGGTACCTAGTCAGTTGTACAACTGAATGCCTTCAACTGAAATGTGTCTTCCGCATTTAACCCAACCCCTCTGAATCAGAGAGGTGCGGGGGGCTGCCTTAATCGACATCCACGTCTTCGGCGCACGGGGAACAGTGGGTTAATTGCCTTGTTCAGGGGCAGAACAACAGATTTTTACCTTGACCAGCTCAGGGATTTCCAACGCTCTAACCACGAGGCTACCTGCCGCCCCTGATGTGGCTTTCACATGCACCAACATCAGATTTAACCAAGGACAATACCTGACCATCCATGAAATTGAACATTTGCTAAGTCTCATCAGTAACAGAGCCAAAGCAAGGTAAAATGTATGTGGCTGTTAACGCATCTGCAGAATCTTATTTTCTAGGAATTTGAAACTGGGATGAAATATTCAGGGGCTGAACATATTGGTTTTCTCAAAATAAATGGATGGAAGGGAGTGTGGGTGACCAAAGATTTTGTCAATGTCCCAAATGGTACCCTTTTCCCTATACAGTGCAGTACTTTTGACCAGAGACACGATGGGCCCTGGTCAGGAGAAGTTCACTACATAGGGAATAGGGTGCCATTCGGGGCACAATTCTAAGAACCTCCAACCAATGTCTTTGAGACTGCTGATATTCCCAGGATGATTGGATAAAAAAAATCTAATTCTCTAAAGGTGTATTCAGATGCTTCTTCTTCCCATTCAGACCAAGCTGAGCAATACTTTTTGACAACATACAAAACACATTTGGTTCTGCTTATTGATTCTTAAAATGTATAAAATGGCCACTGTGAGACCATTTTTACGTAATGATTACCCATTATTCAAGATCCTCAAAAGAAAGTGTATCCATATAGAAATGTACCGTTTTCATTGAGATTTCAGCTGTTTATGTGCTCTCTCTACGGGGCGTCAGTCAGTCCAGTGGCACTGTGTCATCCTTCTCTCCACTGTTCTCAGCAGGCTTCTCTTTAAAAAGCCCAATAGTGTTTTTGTCAGTGCTTCACTGAAAGAGTATATGTTTGCGTCCCAAATGGCACCGTATTCCCTATATAGTTTACAAATTTTTACCATAGGGCCCTGGTCAAAAGTAGTGCACTATATAGGTAATAGGATTCCATTTAGGATGTCCACAGGGCTTCAGTGAAAGTTGAGTAGTCTATAGGAATCTAATAAGGAGCTGTGCTGAACTCTTCTAAGGACGTGTCATCTATGTGGTTTACTGATGACATGCAGCACTTACCAGAGCTCTTTTTTCCCTCTGCTGGCTGCTCTCCAAGGTCCTTAACCCTCCTACTCTGCAGAGACTATTGATGTGTCCCAAATGGGACCTTATTCCCTATATAGTGCACTGCTTTTGACCATGGCCAACCACCTGCACCCATGGCTCTGGCCCCTTTAATTCTGCCACTCACTCTAAAAAATGCTGTGTTAAAAACAACCCAGCACTGTGTAAATAGTGGACAGAACACAGGTTGGGTTATTGTTGACCCAGCCAGACTGGAGGCGTGGCTTAGTAGGGAGTGGTGTTATTAATTGTATATTAAAATATACAATGTGCAAAGATACAGAAGGGTAAAAAAAATTGCTATTTATTAAAATATGATTAACAGGAATGACATTTACTCTCACGGGTGGTCAAAGAAAACTTTCTGACAGCCATGCCCCCAATAGGCCACACCTCCTAAAAATAACCTATGAATTATATAAAAAAATACCCATCTGCTGGGTCAACCCAGCACGAAAGTGAATAAAAACCCAATTGATGGTTCAATTAACCCATGTTTGGATAATCCAAAATCCTGTGAGAATAAATGTAATTCATCTCCATCATGTTAAGTTTATACACTGCAAATTTGAATTGAACTTCAATATTTTTGTACATGACCTATTTTACTGTCAAATTTATAGAAACATTTTAATATTTTACCATGTGCTATATATCCCAACATTTGGATATTCATAGGCAATTAAGGAACTCATACACTTGGGTATGTTTTACTTAAACAACAAACGTGACAGTTTTCAACCTCAATATGTACTGACAAAACAACATAAAACGTTAACATGAATGACATTTACTGTCATGGGTGGCCAAAATTTGTTTCTGCAATCCAAATCTCTACTAAACCATGCCCCCAGTCTTCTGATCTGAGACAGTGGATCATAGCTCAATAAAAAATGGCAGGGTCAAAATAACGGAATATGCTGTGTATCCAATATTTACCCAAATTGGGTTGTCTTTAACCCAGCATTTTTGTGTATGCTGCTTAATGTATACTCCAACAAATGCTGGGTTAAAAACAACCCAATTTGGTTATTTGGTAACCCAGCTCTGGGTACATTGGACAGAACACACACTAGGCTATTTTGACCCGGCCAGTTGGGTTCAATGAAAAACCCAAAATGTTGGGTTGTTTGGATTACCCAAACATGGGTAAATTGATGCCGTGGTCAAAACTCCTGGGAACTCGGAACTCAGAAATCTCCACCTTCCAACTTCAGTGCATTCAAAACAACTGGGAACTATGAAAAAAAAAATATTTGAACGCTCATCCAACTCAGAATTCCAACTCAGGTATTCGGGCCTCTTTCTAGAGCTCCGGCTTTCCAACCTGAAGATCACTAAAGTCATGATTTGACCTCGTATATTTTTCTGTTCCCAGTTGTTTTGAACGCTCCATGAACCAACAGTTGTTTCGTTTTTTTTTTGACCCAGCAGCAACAGTTTTTTCTGAATGCTTAAACACTAACAGTGATTCTTGAAGCACTGTCTCTGAAACCTTTAACACTTGTAGTCAATGCATTTACCAAGTTTGCCAAACTGAATGCACATTCTCTGCTTTACACTCAGTTTGTAATTTTCTAACAAACTTTTTGCAAAACTGTAAACACAACTCACTGCAAAACTGTAACATTGGTCTCTACATTGCTACACTATGTAACATTTGCCTTTCCACATTGACACATGTGAAAACACTTTTAGATAATGAGTTCACTTACAAATCAGAGCTTGAGCGCTATAAATAGACCACAGGTAAACATTTGGTTTGGACTACAATGGAGGCCAATATTGGACAGAGAATAAGAGGGGTGAGAACTAGAAGAGGACGAGTAGCAGGAAGAGGAGGTGAAGAAGTAAGAAGAGGAGGAGAAGGAAGATGTGAGGTAGGACGGGGAAGAGGAATTGGAGACAAGAACTCAATAACTGATGAAATCAGAGCGACTGTGGTTGACCATGTTGTCAACCATGGGATGAGCATGAGGGAGGCTGGGCAACGGGTTCAACCAAATCTGAGCCATTATACTGTTGCAGGCATCATCCGGATATTTCGAAATGAGAACCGGTAAGTAACTGTAAGTGATGTAGTCTTACTGGTTCAGTAAAATGTACTGTACTTTCATAATGAGAAGGATCTATCACTAAAACCATTCAAATGTTTTTACAGAACTGCAAGAAAACCAGTATCTGGTGGAAGAGGTTGACTGTTCACCCCAGAGCAGGAGACACACATTGTAAATATGGTCATTGCAAATAACTGCATCAGACTCAGAGAACTGCAGGACCACATAATGACAGATAACACCTTATTCCAAAACATCTACAAAGTGAGTCTCTCTGCACTGTCTCGTCTACTGAAACGCAATAGAATTAGGATGAAGCAGCTGTACAGAATCCCTTTCGAAAGAAACTCAGACCGTGTAAAACAAGTGAGATATGAATATGTGCAGGTAAGCTATGCTATCCTATCATTGGTACTGGATCTGGAAGTCTATGGTGCCACATCATATTGACTGATCCCTGTCTTTATGTACTGTGCTACATTGTTTTGTCTTGTCTCTTTCAGAGAGTCATGGAGCTAGAAGCAGATGCAGTGCATCATGAGCTAATATATGTGGACGAGGCAGGTTTCAACCTTGCAAAAACAAGGAGCCGCTGCAGAAATATTATTGGACACCGTGCCATCATCAACGTCCCGGGACAACGTGGTGGCAACATAACAATGTGTGCAGCTATTAGTAAAACGGCGTCCTTTACCGTCATGCAATCCTAGGTCCATACAACACCGCACACATTATCACATTTCTGGACACCCTCCACAACAGACTAATCCCTAATGACCAGGGGCCACGTACATTATCATCTGGAATAATGTTAGTTTCCACCGGGCTGCTGTGGTCCGCAATTGGTTCACAGGTCACCCACTTTTCATCGCACTCAATCTCCCCCCGTTCTCTCCGCTCTTAAATCCTACTGAAGAATTCTTCTCTGCATGGCGTTGGCAGGTGTATGATCGCCAGCCCCACCAACGCATACCCCTTCTACTGGCAATGGAGGAGGCTTGTGGAGACATTGATCAGGGGTCATGCCAGGCCTGGATACGGCACTCCAGGCGATACTTTCCACACTGCCTAGCTCAAGACAACATCGCATGTGATGTGGATAAAGTCTTATGACCAGATCCACAAAGAAGGCGAGATGTAGCCGAATTGTATTTCTTTTTTTTTCTAGCACAAATGTTTTTGTTTTCTTCTACTGCGCTATTGTTTTTTGAGGAGTGTTAGAACGTTGAGGAAAAAAACTACTTTTCCCCTTATTTGTATTGATAGTGTGTTATGTTCAGAATACACATCCATACTTTACACATTTGGATACCTGTGTGTATGTGTGTTTGCTACATGTATGACAACTTTATTGCAAACTGCAATGCCCTGCACACAGAAAAAGCAAAAGCCACAAGTGTTTTTCATTTATACTATCAGTGCGTAGTTGGTGCTTGTGCTTATTCAAATGATGGTTTGTGTGTACTGTTTTGATGCAAAAACAACATTTTTAAAAAGAGTTTGAAGAGTTTTGCAAGAATGATTTGTTTTTGCAAGAAATGTACGTGTACTGTTTTGCTAGTTTGGTGTAAGGTTTTGTGGTTAGTGTGTAGAGTTTTGCAAAAATAGCCTATAGTTTCAAAGATAGTGCCTAAGCATTCAGAAAAAACTGCAATGTAATCTATAGGCTATTTTCAGGAGGCGTGGCCACCCGGAAGAGTAAATGTCATTCCTGTTCATCTTAACTTTGTACACTGCAAATTTGCACGTTATCTATTTAAATATAAAAGTTGGAACACTATAAGCCAAGCCTCTAGTTTTCTGAGCTGACCTGCTTTGTCAAATTTCAATAACCCAGCAGTTTATAAAGAAAAGAACCCAACTAACTGACCCAATGCCTGCAACACAGCAGTTAGGTCAGCCAAACAACTCCGCATTATTTGTGTATTTTTGCATCCCAAATGGCATCCTATACCCTATACAGTGCACTACTTTGACCAAAGCCCTAAGGGCCCTGGTCAAAATTAGTGCACTATAAAGGGAATAGGGTGCCATTTTTGACCGAGCATATATGTGTGTGAGCGTGTGGGTTAGTGGTGAGACTAGGGTATGAAGGAAGGGACAAGCTACTAATACTCTCTCTTTCTCCTCTTCAAAGCCTGTATTTTGGTTGATGTTACATACTGTCAAGATTGATGCTGCATGAGACCATCTTTTACCGCTTGCATTTTTTCTGGTTTGTGTGCTGTAGCTTCACTGATGCATGGTTCTCTAAACAGATAGTACCATGATCTGTAAAACCACTGAGACATGGATTGTGGTCTGTCATCTGTAATGTTATCAGCAGCTGTGGGTTATGTGGTCTGTGGACTGGGTCTTGACACACTGCATCTCATTCTTGGTGACTGGGCTAAAGGTCTGCGTTTGTCTGGTCATGACTCCATCAATGCACCACTGTCACCATGGCAACCCTTTGAAAGGGTACTGCCTGCATCGTTTACAGTCATTACCAAATCATTTTAAAAGCACAATAGCTCATATTCATTTCAAGGAAAATCTCATGTGATGTGGGTAATATTGAGATTCAGCTGGCCCAATCACAATCAAATACATCATCATACCTTGTACTATCAATATATTTCCAATTATGTTTTGTAAATTCACTTCTGACCCATTAATTCAATTAGTCTATTGTAGAAATCTAAAAGTGTATTTATACTGATATTACAACATTTTACTGGTGTGGCATGTTTTCATCTCCCTCATCATTTGTATCCTCTATACTCAGTGTGTGCAATGCTGGAGTGTATTGGTTTGTTTATATACTCCAGGTATGTGCAGTGGTCATCTCAATGCTTCTAATTGTGTGATGAGTTGAGCAATGCAACGATCCAGTCCTTTGTAGTAACTGATTCTTCCACCTGAGGGCAGTACTTTCTAATCTAATATCTGATAAATCTATGTGTTTCACTTTAATGTGCAACGTTGGATTTGTTTTCAGTGTGAGCTCACATGCTATAGGTAGTTTACCTCTCTCTATGAAATAAATTCTGTGTTGTTACTGTAGGTCCTTCCTTTACACATATTAGTCACTAGGTTTAGATTGAACATTTAGTTAATGTATACTTTCTTAATTAACATGGTTGGTTGACTTACCTACCTTAGTTGAATACACTGACTGCATTTCGGACTGGATAAGAGCATCTAAAGATTTTGCTGATGGGGTTGATTTACCTACCTTAGTTGAATGCACTGACTGTATTTCACACTGCATCTGCTAAATTACCAACATTTTTATACAAATGCGTAATTCATGTATTGTCTTAAATTCCCAGTGAAAAACCACCTTTATTTACATTTGTCAGTACATTGTTAAGGAAGGGCATGCCCAGCAAACCAAAATTGGTTCTGTGAATGTTCCCACATTCATTAGGTTGCCACAAAGGTTCTAATAACACATACACATTCCAGTTGTGCTGATGATTACAGTGTTGTATTAAACATTTACCTGATGTTGCAATAATGTTCCCAGAACATATTTTGTTATTACATTACCTGGAAACCTAATATGGATCTTAGGGGAATGTTCTGTGGTGGTTGTTGTTAGAGATGTTGTGCACATAATTTTAGTGAATGTTAGAAGAACATTCCATGGATATTTCATTTAAAATATTTTCTAAAAAATAAATAATAATAATTGTTTTCGGGATGTTATCATCCTAATGTTAGGATAAAACCCTGACTAGAACTTAATGGGAATATTAGCTAAAGTCCTGGGAAATATTCCCGGTTTTCTGGGTTGTTAGTCTTATTAGTGATTTAGGCCAATCATGCTTTCGACCTAAAACATGACTTTGTGAGGAAGTGGCCATTTTAGAGAGGCTCCCAGATATTGGAAAATATGGGTACCTTAAAGTGGAACTAAGAGCACTTCAGCAATCAGAGCTACAGTAGACCATAATGCAAACAAGCCATTTGCCACACAGGCCTGCCATCATTCACTTCGAACTGGACTGTATGTTTACAGGCAGTTGTAACAGTGCGACTTTAGATGATTCAAACACATTCGTCAAAAGCCATAAAATGTACCTCTATGGATTTCTGCAAATATGTAAATACTACGGGAGTCCTTTTACAGTTGGGAAAACAAGAGCAACAACTAATGCTAGTCAAAGCAAGATTAGCTCAAATCTAACTAAGGAACACTAAATAAACCCTCTCAAACCTTTTCACCTAGCTGGCTGTCAAAATTGCACTGATAAACAATGGGGAATTGTAGCCTACTCGTCCTTTTGCAGCATGCCTGCCTTATGCATGCTTGTCCCAACCAAGCACCCAAGCTAACTGGCTAAAGTTGGATGGCTTGCTAGCTAGCTAATTCAAGACACAAATGAGAGAACACCTCACTTTGACCATTTTACTCACCCTATCAGAGCTGGTTAGGCTGTTTACATGTTATCTAGAGCGTCTTGACTAACTATAACTTTTTTTTACCTATGTTTACTGACACCGGTCATATTCAGCGGGTGTTCCACATTCATTCATCAGTTATTCTGTGCTCTGGCACACAGGCGAGAGTATTCTGAAATCGGAGTAGAAAGCCAGAGTGAATTTGCAAAAGATATGCTAACTGGATAACAGTAATTAAAGTTATTGCTAGCTAGCTGTGTATGGCCATCAAAAAATGATATGAGGGGAAAGAGTCAGTTACTCACCCACTCCTCCAATGACATGACATGACATCCTCCTAGCAGCTAGCAAGCTAGCTAGATAGTTAGCTATTTAGCTCATGTTAGGCTCCATGTTTTCAGCTTGCTACATAAATAGATGTGCTAGCCTATTAGCCACGTTATGACTGACTTGTGATCATTGCCCTTGCTAGTTTGATTTTACTGACATTCCCAGCCTTAGTTACATGTGTCAGTTTTTGTCCAAAATATTGAGTCATTAATACTGAAACAGTGCATCCCGAATGGAGGCAGCAAACAATGTGCCAGGCCAACTGTGATTTACAACCTGATAGCAATATTTTTTTGGACTACCAAGAAATGTATTGGTGAATTATATTAGTCATGCATTGAACTGCATCCATCTATTCTGCCAACAATGCCATAGTGTATGTCATGGAATGTTGAGTCAAATAGAACCTATTTTTATAACCAGGTTTTGTAGCATTAACTGGGAATTTGATATTTTTGATTGATATTATAATTGTCTGTTTGTTTCATATCTGTAAAGTAGTTAAAATGCTGTCAGTTCCACTTTAAATGCTTGTAGTTCTAAATAGAACATTCTGGCTTGTTCAAGCTCTCCATTTCCTTTTTTCCATTGCAGCATATCCTGTGTCTGACCCCGTTCTGCAGTGAAAGATTTATGTCTACACTGCGTGTTCCCCCTATTCAAGGCCCGGCTATTGTGTGCCGCACTACATGAACAAAAAAAGTGAAAAAGACAAAAAGTATATATACATCTATAGGCAAAGAATTTGGGCTCCAACTGAAACCATGCAGTGCTATAAAAGGGAATCACCGCTAATAGGGGGGAATCCACAACCTATACTCTCATTAAAATAGGCAGGATAAATCCAATCAGTCCTGGTCATTTTCAGGGGAATTGTATCCCTCTCTACGGGGCAGATCCTAACTCAGTAGCTACACACTAACATTAATCACATGTTCTCTCCCTTACTAGCAAGCCAACTACAGTAGCTAAAGTGTATAGCCAACTAATGTAGCTAGCTAATCACTAGCTATAGCTAGCATAGTGAGTGGCCAAGTTAGGAGAGCTTGTCCCTGTCAGAATGGATCTGGGTTTTTGGTCTTGTTTGTCTCAGAATGCACTAGGCTAGGTATAATACAGAGATACATTTACTCTAGGTATAATGCAGATGTACCTTTACAGTAGGTATACTGGTGTATTCTTTACTGTCATTGAATCTCCCTGGAGCCATTTTCATTCTCTGTTACACATTTCAATAATTTTTCTTCCTCCTCATCATCATCATCTGTAAAGGAGCACTGTGTTGATAATATACCCTACTTGCTGACTCACTCTTTGCACAACTGATGGTCTGTCTGGGAACATAATTATTTGACAAAATAGAAGAAAANTTAATGCCATATTTACAATTTAATTTATTTTGGTTTGGTGAGAGGTACACTCCAATATTGTCACGATCTTCATTAATCGACCAAGGCACAGCGTGCCGGGTTGAGAAAAACATGTTTATTTCTTAAACTCACCGAAACAAAAACAACGAACGAAGATCAAATGCAACAGCAACAGCAACAGCAACAGCAACAGCAACAGCAACAGCAACAGCAACAGCAACAGCAACAGCAACAGCAACAGCAACAGCAACAGCAACAGCAACAGCAACAGCAACAGCAACAGCAACAGCAACAGCAACAGCAACAGCAACAGCAACAGCAACAGCAACAGCAACAGCAACAGCAACAGCAACAGCATACACCCTAACAGAGTCAACTTCCCACAAACACTGGAGGGGGGAAAGGGCTGCTTAAGTATGGTTCCCAATCAGAGACAATGATAGACAGCTGTCCCTGATTGAGAGCCATACTCAGCCAAAACAAAGAAATACAAAAGAACCTAGAATGCCCACCCCAACTCACACCCTGACCCAACCAAAATGAGACATAAACAGGCTCATACAGGTCAGAGCGTGACAAATATAGACTTTGCATAAGGCTCTGTGCAAGACTAATTGAATTCCTCTGTCTGGATTTTAGTAGATCAAGAATTAAAGAAATACATTTGAAAAACTGAGCATCTATGTATTTTAATCAGTCTCTGTCAATCTGCACAAACAGATGTGAAGTCCCAGTTGTTGATACACTATAACCTGATGTTCATCAAATAATGTGAAATACTATTTCAACTGGTAAAGAGAACAATCAAGCATTTATTAAAACAAAGTGTTTTCAGTCAAATCCTGTTGGGTTTATCAGTGTTGGTTTTGTAGAACTACCATCTGTTTGGGGGTCCCAAGGCCATTGATCAAACTTGTTATTTGAACAGTAATAAAGCACAGGCATGAAGAAAACTCTGTTTGATCAACCATTCACTAACATGATTAAAGTCTACTAGAACAAATCTTTAATAGGTGTATTAATGAAAGTAAAAGTTCAATAACAACTTGTTATTAATCAAATCATATCAGAAGACTCTGACTTAATCAAATGAGGCCATATAATTGGGTTGTAAAGGGAAAGTATTGTAGAATGCCTAATTGCTATTAGAAAAAGTTAGCAATACTCAGTAGCTGGCTACCACCCTTCAAAAATGATAAAGTGAAATGGCTTGAAATGATTCACAGACTTGAGTTTCTGGATTTGTACAGTCTCCCTGCTGAAAAGACAGTATAGACCAGCATAGACTGGTGATCAGCCTTTGCTGTGATTTTGCTGGTGACCAGTCTTCACTGTGTTTTGAACTATACAGCATATGCAGGTTGCCCACAAAAGTCACATCAAGTCCCATTATGCTTGCTTGCAAAGTGATGCTGAATTCCTATAGGAATGCAGCCTGAATGGCAATATCCAGTAATTGTGGTAGTAAAAACATGGCTAAGACACATCAATTAATTTAATTAGTGTACTATGTGATAGCAGACAACATGATTGACATAACTTAGATTGCATTTCTAATATTGGCTGAGGCTTAAGTGCTAAAACAAGTATGCAAGATAATTTGGACAGTTGTCAAGATATAGGTGACACCAATCAAGAACTGAAATAACCATAGGGCCAAAGGGAAGTAGTTTATGAACATACAAGGAGTGATCTTATGCTGAGAAGAGACAGAGGACACCAAGCGCATCTCTCAGAATGCCACTTAGTCTATTTTGCCACTTGTGAGCAGAACATAGGTCAAAGGTTGTCTCGGCTAGTGACAAGGCTGCAAAGCTGAGACCCATAGATACATATGTTAAAAGAGTCAGACATAGATTACAGGGTCTGTAAAATTAGACAGAGCCCAAGCAGCTGTCAGGTGTGAGTGACAGCAAGCAATTGTTAAGACAGAGAGAATGTGATGAGGAGAGTTAAAGACAAGCTATTTTCATATACAGAGAACAATGCATTGAAGCCATAAGGTAAATCAAGTAGAGATATAATACTAATTTAATCCATTAGGGTCTAAGGGATGATGGCAGAATGGTCAACACAAGTAATATATGTACACAATGAATGTATTATAACATTGAAGGGCCTGCCATCATATGATCTAAACTTGGAACAGATAGGGGCGTTACTGGGTGTGAACAAGCAAGACCTCAGATCAAAAGAGGATAGGTGGCATGAGAGAAAGAAGGAGTGACTGCATTTACATATGGGCTGTACTCATATGCTGTAAGGGTATAAATTATAATTGTGGGATTAATGGTGTTAGCTGTTTTCCCGGGTCAGCTCAGCCTTTAATTACTCTGAATTAAAGGTCTTATTGAATTCACAAGTTTCACAAGTATGAGTGTCATATTTTGAAGATCATTTTTTCCACTACATAATTAGTCACCAAGAAGCTGCATTCAAAATTACTGCCAGGGTTAGTATGACAAACAAACTAGACTACCCAAACCATCTAAACTGGAACAACAATTTCAGTAAAGGGTGAAAAAAGTCCAGGTAGCTAAATATAATAACAAAATGCAATCATTTGCAGTTAGTGAGAAGAGTAAAAATTATTTTGTTTTATCTTTGCATTCTAAAATAATTAGAAACAAGCATCTATTTCCAATTATTTATTTAATTCCATGATCATTGCAGAATAAATTCCTAATATTTTCTGACTGTCATAGTTTCATACTTGCGAAATAGCCTATAGGCTTACAACAAGTTAGGATAGGCTACCATTCGTTCCATCTCTCATTTAATTGGACCCACCTCACAGTGGTAAAGAGATAAGCTATTTCCCAAGTATTTTTTCTCTATCTGATCTGATCCGAAGCACAGATTAATGGTAGACCAGTCGGTTCTCCTTTTCCACTGATGTTTGTAGGTTAAGTCTATATACTGTAATGTCAAATTTCTGGAGTAGACAATATTTAAGACAACATATCATACATTTGCAGATTAAAGGCCTCATCTTTTCTGGCCATGATGAGTTCACACAATTGCAAATTGTTGTGGACCACTTTAGGTATATATATATATATATAACATATTCATAAATGGCAAAAAGACAGTCAAAAATAAATCATAAGAAATCAGGTTTTGTTCTATATTTTTTTACCTGTACCGGTTACCTTCAGACGAGTCCCGTGACACTTTGGATGTAGTAGCTTGTAGGTCAAACTGTTCAGGCGCTACATACGTTTTCATGAGAAGCTCTGCCACCTCAAGCTCTGCCACCTTTCACCGCAGATGCCAAAGTGTGATATTGGCGGAATAGGTGGATTGAGACGCATCCAATGTACAAAAACAGATCTCTAGCGTTGATAATGTTGACTCTAGACTCTAAAATATTTTTGGATTTCATTGTACATTGAATAAAAATATCTGACCAACCGCCTTGATTTGGTCTTATGTAGTAAAAAGTTATATTTTTTAAAAGAACAGACTCAATGCCAGAAAAGTGTATAGCATACACTGCAGTTGAGGAACAATGGGAAAGTAATTCTGCTTTGAAAGATGATATACTTGTAACCCCATTTTTGAGAAAATGGCCCTTGAATAGGTTAGTACACCTACTGGAGAGCTTTTATTTGTCTACACCCGTTCAGCATTGTTCACACCCTCTTAAGCCTTAGTCCCACCCATCTCTTTAAGGATTCACATGTGAGGCCATGTGGTTACACACGTAATAGTTTTTCACATGCACAGGATACAGAAGGTGTAAACAGTACAGTGATAGTACTTGCATACTTGCATAGTAGCAATATCAAAAACAGAAAGTGTCCAGATAGAAATATTTTATAAATATTTCATTGTTATTAGATGAGGCTTACCCGACACACTTGTCCAAATTCATGGGTCATGTGAAGGAAATGCTATAACCACCCCTCACCCACATCTAGCTAAGTGTATGGGTCACTATTGTCTAGACATTAACTTCTTAGGGAGCGGCTGCCGAGGAGAGGGGTTAAATATGTCCAAAAAAACCATATATACATTTCCTGATCTTTCTTATATCTCCTAGATATAGAACAAAACCTGATTTCTTATGATTTATTTTTCCATTTATGAATATGTTATATCTATCTATATATATATATATATATATATATATATCATCTAGTGGAAGCCATAGGTATTGCAGTCTCAGTCCTAGTTAAAATACAAATGAATAGGCAGCCTGGAGAAGGTCATTTACAAAAAAAAATGCAAATCCGTATGGATTTTCCTAGGGTTTTCGCCTGCTATATCAGTTCTGTTATACTCACATACATTATTTTAACACTTTTAGAAACATCAGAGTGTTTCCTATCCAATAGTACTAATTACAGTGGGGCAAAAAAGTATTTAGTCAGCCACCAATTGTGCAAGTTCTCTCACTTAAAAAGATGAGAGAGGCCTGTAATTTTCATCATAGGTACACTTCAACTATGACAGACAAAATGAGGAAAAAAAATCCAGAAAATCACATTGTAGGATTTTT
>QNTS01001791.1:221462-276387 GCA_003317085.1 Hucho hucho
AAAAATCCTACAATGTGATTTTCTGGATTTCTTTTTCTCATTTCGTCTGTCATAGTTGAAGTGTACCTATGATGAAAATTACAGGCCTCTCTCATCTTTTTAAGTTGGAGAACTTGCACAATTGGTGGCTGACTAAATACTTTTTTGCCCCACTGTATGTGCATATCCTATTTTCTGGGCCTGAGTGGCAGGCATTTTACTTTGGGCACGCCAGACTCTCCAAAACCATCACCTCTGCTGCCGCTCCCTAAGAAGTTAAGCATCGAATACATTGCAAGTTGTGGGATTTTCACAACAGTAGCCGGGTTATAAAAAGTCTATTGTCCTGCAGGAAACATTTGCATGATGGACTACACCTGCTACAGTTGTGAAAAACAAGTGTTTGAAACCTGTTTTCAAAATGCCTCCAGTTGTAAATAACACAGCAACTTGTTTACATCCTTTATTGTGTCACACGTAATTTGTATCTACCTTTCCAATTACCTTTAGAGTTTGGGATTTACAAATGTGCGCTTTTAATTGTTAGTTGTTGTTTAGATCGAACGTGCAACTTTTTTTCTTAAAATATTGTTTTTGAATGTAAGATGCTACATTTTTGACCAGTTGCAATTGTAAGTAGGCCTAATAAAAAAATTACTACTTCTATTGGTATCAAGACCCAAATGCAGACACATGAGGCAGATGGTTGGAATCTTACAGTGTTTATTAATCCAAAGGGGCAGGCGGGTACAAAGTCCAGAAACAGGCAAGGGTCAAAGCCAGAAGTACTATAAAAAAGAGAATGCAAAAATTAGGAGAACGGGAAAACCGCTGGTTGACTTGGAAACATACAAGATGAACTGGCACAGAGAGACCGGAAACACAGGGATAAATACACAGGGGAAAATAAGCAACACCTGGAGGGGGTGGAGACAATCACAAGAACAGGTGAAACAGATCAGGGTGTGACACCACAAATTGACGCGAGGATGGATGATGAGGATGGGTGCTGTTGTGAACCGATGCTTCAGGTCCACAAAGGCTTAGTCGACAGCTGGAGACCATTTGAACGGTGCCTTGGAGGAGGTGATTGCCGAGAGGGGGGCCGCCAGGATGTTGTAATCCCAAATGAAACGGCGGTAGAAGTTTACAAACCCAAGAAACTGTTGCAATTGCACCCTGGACATTGGTTGAGGCCAATCCATCACTGCTTTCACCTTTCCAGGATCCATCTGAACATTGCCCTCAGCAATGACATATCCCAGAAAAGTGATAGAAGAGCGGTGCAACTCACACTTCTCGGCTTTCACAAACAATTGGTTCTCGAGGAGGCGCTGAAGGACCTGTCTGACATGGAGTACATGTTCTTGGGCAGATCTGGAAAAAAACAGGATGTCGTCCAGGTAGACGAACACAAACCGGTTTAGCATGTCCCGAAGCACATCATTGACCAAAGACTGGAAGACAGCGGTGGGGCTGGTAAGTCCATGATACCTGAAAAAGGAGGCAAGAGTGAATTATTGTGGAACAGATAACAGTCCGTGAGGTGTAGGCTACAATATTTTATGTACATTTTGCTTTGTAAATAGCCAAACTTACCATCAAAAATCAAATATGGAACTGGTCCCTGGCGAGAAACTGCCCCCCACACATGGAGTTTGAGCGGACACTTGGGACTCGGCTTGCTTGATCTTCTTCCTTGTTCTGTTGCAGTTTTGAGTAAATTGCTCAAGGGCCACGGTTGATTCGTCTGTGAAGATTACATTATTATTGAATGCCTCACCAGTAAAAAATGTGCAGCATACAGTAAAGACCAGAAATCAATTTATTTAAGCATTATTTTTAGCATTATTAAGTATTGTCGCCTACTGAACCTGTTCATTTTCCTGTGCTTTTGAGTTCGGTGTAAAACAGGCATCTGATGATAGTGTTTGCGAATAGCAATGTCCATGACCAAAATCCCCAAGTCTACCAACATTTTTGAAATGTCTCTAGTAGATTTTCCATTCTTCCTGAATGCCGTAATCTGCTCGCTTAAATGAATAGAGATCCTGGTCATGGTGCTACAGTATAATCATAGTGAGGACAATCGGAAATCTGCTGTATACTTATAGCCTAATGTAACCTGAAAGTCACACCTTTCCTCACCTCGCCCAAATCTCCACCCTTAACACAGTTACCATTCAAAAACGAGGTGTTTATCTTTAAAAACATGACATTGCGACCAGAGAGAACAGACAAAATGGACATTGTTTTCCTCAAGCCAGCTTCTATGGTGCTACCCGTTCCAGGGTTAGGAATGATTAGAAGGATTATAGCCTATCAATGTGTAGGCAAACACTATAATATAATTGATAATTGTGTACTAAAAACGTGAATGTGTTTTTGCAGAGATTACAGAGATCAGCAGACAAAGGGCTGGGCAACGGGCCGCACCGAAAAATTGCTTGGTTGCCAAGAATGCTTTAAAACTTCTTAGGGAGCGGCAGCCGAGGTGCATGGCGAGCCCAAAGTAAAATGCCTGCCACTCAGGCCCAGAAACTACGCACATAATTAGTAATATTGGATAGGAAACACTCTGAAGTTTCTAAAACTGTTAAAATAATGTCTGTGAGCATAACAGAACTGATATAGCAGGCGAAAAAACCTGAGGAAAATCCATCCGGATTTGCTGTTTTTTTTTTAGATGACCTTTTTCTCCTGGCTACCTATGGGATTTGCTGTTATCTAGGACTCAGATTGCAGTACCTATGGCATCCACTGGATGTCAACAGTATTTAGACAGGGTTTCATGACTTTAGGTTGAATTAGAAGCAAATAGTAGAAGAATTTAGAAGTGGACCCTGAAAGTCAATAGAATGACATGCACGTTCACGGTCTCGCGCACTCTTAGTTTTTTTCCTTTCCTATCATTCAGGTTATCATCCGGTTTAAATAATATAGTAAATATACATAAAAGTGTACCTAAGGATACATTATAAATTACGTTTGATTTGTTTGGACAAAGTTGATAGATATAGTTTGAACGCTTTCACTTCACGGTTCAATGGGCGACTCGACGGTGGATTTTCTGAACATAACGCGCCAACAAAATGGAGATTTATGGATATAATAAATGACTTTTTCTAACAAAAGAACCATGGATTGTCTTGGTTGGACACTTGGGATGCCCTCAGCAGAAGTTCTTCGAAAGGTAAGTGATTTATTTTAGCTCTTATATGGGTTTTGTGTGACCCGCGCTGGATATGAATTTATGCTAATGCATAAAAATGTGACATAAATATGTAATTCTCATTGAAAGCAAGTCTAAACCCAAGCCTGTTTGATGGTAATAGCGCTCACTGTTGCCCCTAGTGGTCAGTTTTGAAGGTATTTCCCAACCTCCTCAGGACAAGGACAGACGTCCAATTTCGAAGTCAACCTTGAGCGATCTGCCTGTACCAACAATAGTAAAACTGCTAATGCACTACCAAATTTCGAAATTGCACGTTGTGTCTTCTCTTTCAATGTCTCTCTCTCGCTTTTTCTCTCTCTGTCTCTGTCTTTGTTTTATCTCTTCATCTCTCCACTTTTGAAACAGCAAACGAAAGTCAACGTTCCTACTGGACAGGTTCAGGAAGTAATCCATCAATTTAAAAATGTTTTCTCTCTTCTCAACATGACCCGATACATTTGCAGGAAGGAAACACATAAGGGACAAATCTCAGGCCAACAGATGTCTATCCAAGCTTCAAAGTAATATGGCCTGAAAAGAGCAAACACACATTTCAAAGGAAAGGGGATGAATCAAAAGAAACAGATTTACACAAAAGAAGGCCAACATCTCAAGCATACCTTTCATTCTATGGCTGCTACCAGGCTTCAAATCTCAGGAGTGCCCCAGAGTGTTGGGTCTGCCCTTCCAAATCTACTAAGGCACCCATCTTAGCATTGATAAGGCTACAGTACCTTGCTAGTTTTGGTTCAGCCTTCAAACTTTAAGGCAGGAAAGCTATTATGAAACATTGGCAGCCATATTATCTATATCTAAAAATGACATGCAGTATGAACCAAGCACAGAACAAAGTCAATTGCTCGCTCTGGTAATTAAACTTTGAGGGGGTAAACACAACTGTCTTGGTCAATTAGCTTGTCATAATGCTTTCTTTCCATCATGAAAGAGTCTGGCATATCCTTCCTTCATATAGAGTACATGACAGACTCATGTCATACATTTTACATTCTTAAACCACCAACCACCACGCATCGATGATTGTATCAGTATTAAAAGTTTAATCAAAAGGAATAACAGAGACGCATCTTCACAATAACATCTTATTCTCAAAGTAGTAGTTTGGGAAACAAGATTTCTTGTATCTTTGGTTGTCTACCTAGAGATTCTGTGTTGGGTTTGTTGACTCATGTGCACTGGCAGAGGTTGGAGACAACACTGTCCCATTGGGACTGAGATTATTACTGGTGAGATTGTTTGGACCTTGCCTTCATTCATTTCTGATCATAAATTCTTAACTTCTTAGGGAGCGGCAGCAGAGGTGACGGTTTTGGAGAGTCTGGCGTGACCAAAGTAAAATGCCTGCCACTCAGGCCCAGAAAATAGGATATGCACATAATTAGTACTATTGGATAGGAAACACTCTGAAGTTTCTAAAAGTGTTAAAATAATGTATGTGAGTATAACAGAACTGATATAGCCGGCGAAAACCTGAGGAAAATCCATCAGGAATTTCAGTTTTTTTTGTACATGACCTTTTTCTCCAGGCTGCATATTATCTAGGACTGAGACTGCAGTACCTATGGCTTCCACTAGATGTCAACAGTCTTTATACAGTGGTTGGAGGCTCTAGCACTAAGCAGAACAAATAGGAAGAGGAAATAGTGAAGGGACCACATTTGTCAACAACGTTTCACGGGCGCGAGATTGTGAGCGCACCCCGCTTTATTTTCCTTTCCTATCGTTCATGTTATCGTCCGGTCGAAATATTACAGTAAATATACATAAAAGGATACCTAAGGATACATAAAAAATTTTTGATTTGTTTGGAGAAAGTGTATAGGTATAATTTGAACGTGTTCTCTTCACGGTTCAATGGGCGACTCGACGGTGGATTTTCTGATCATAACGGGCCAACCAAACATAGATTTATGGATATGATAAATAACTTTTTCTAACAAAAGAACCATTGGATGTCTTCGTTGGACACTTGGGAAGCCCTCAGCAGAAGTTCTTTGAAAGGTAAGTGATTTATTTTAGCTCTTATATGGGTTTTGTGTGACCCGCGCTGGATATGATTTTATGCTAATGTTGATAATAGGAGAGGTGCTATCTTCAAACAATCAAATGTTGTGCTTTCGCCGTAAAGCCTTGGATTTTCCTCGGGTTTTCACGTGCTATATCAGTTCTGTTATACTCACTTTTAGAAACTTCAGAGTGTTTCCTATCCAATAATACTAATTATGTGCATATCCTATTTTCTGGGCCTGAGTGGCAGGCATTTTACTTTGGTCACGCCAGACTCTCCAAAAACGTCACCTCTGCTGCCGCTCCCTAAGAAGTTAACTGGCTAGACAGATACTCTACTGGTGCCAAAATTTGCCTGTAGGGTGTAAGCAATTGAAATTAAAGGTTTGCACTATAAATCTATGGCTAAGATACTTATATGTTTCCCCTTTCGTCTGTGTCTGGTGTTAGCTAGTTACTGGCTAGCTAGGTCTTCAGCCAGCATGGAACAAATGGCGGGGAAGGGTTAATTGTTCAAGACTCTGACGCTGTTGTTATATCAACACATTTGTCAGTGCTGCTGTGATCAGAAGAGACATGCCAAATGGGAGATGTATAAAAAAATGTTTCGGTGATAAAGTAATTCAAACTGATTTTCACCTATAAAATATAATTTACATTGACATTGCATCAACAATGACAATTTTGTTTTATACATATTCCATTTGCCCTGTCTCTTGTGATGCAGTTCATAGCAGCACTGACGAATGTGTTGATATGACAACTGCGTCAGAGTTTTGAACAACACTTCCCCCCATTTTGTTCCATGCTGGCTGAAGACCTAGCTCGTTACTGGCTTTCTTGACAGGTGTTTCAAGGAGCTGTAGGTCAAGGTGAGGTCATGAATACTGTGCAGTCTTCATCGACCTGGCCAAGGCTTTCGACTCTGTCAATCACTGCATTCTTATTGGCAAACTCAAAAGCCTTGGTTTCTCAAATGACAGCCTTGCCTGGTTCACCAACTACTTCTCACTGTGTCAAATCGAAGGGCCTGTTGTCCGGACCTCTGGCAGTCTCTATGGGGGTGCCACAGGGTTAAATTCTCGGTCCGACTCTTTTCTCGGTATATACAGTGAGGGAAAAAGTATTTGATCCCCTGCTGATTTTGTACCTTTGCCCACTGACAAAGAAATGATCAGTCTATAACTTTAATGGTAGGTTTATTTTAACAGTGAGAGACAGAATAACAAAAAAATTATCCAGAAAAATGCATGTGAAAAATGTTATAAATGGAATTGCATTTTAATGAGGGAAATAAGTATTTGACCCCTCTGCAAAACATGACTCAGTACTTGGTGGCAAAACCCTTGTTGGCAATCACAGAGGTCAGATGTTTCTTGCAGTTGGCCACCAGGTTAGCACACATCTCAGGAGGGATTTTGTCCCACTCCTCTTTGCAGATCTTCTCCAAGTCATTAAGGTTTCGAGGCTGACATTTGGCAACTCGAACCTTCAGACCTTAATCCCATAGAAAATTTGTGGAGGGAGCTGGAGACTGGCTAGGCCAGGAACTTAATGTGCTTCTTCTTGAGCCACTCCTTTGTTACCTTGGCCGTGTGTTTTGGGTCATTNATTTGACCCCTCTGCAAAACATGACTCAGTACTTGGTGGCAAAACCCTTGTTGGCAATCACAGAGGTCAGATGTTTCTTGCAGTTGGCCACCAGGTTAGCACACATCTCAGGAGGGATTTTGTCCCACTCCTCTTTGCAGATCTTCTCCAAGTCATTAAGGTTTCGAGGCTGACGTTTGGCAACTCGAACCTTCAGCTCCCTCCACAGATTTTCTATGGGATTAAGGTCTGGAGACTGGCTAGGCCACTCCAGGACCTTAATGTGCTTCTTCTTGAGCCACTCCTTTGTTACCTTGGCCGTGTGTTTTGGGTCATTGTCATGCTGGAATACCCATCCACGACCCATTTTCAATGCCCTGGCTGAGGTTCTCACCCAAGATTTGACAGTACATGGCCCCGTCCATCGTCCCTTTGATGCGGTGAACTTGTCCAGTCCCCTTAGCAGAAAAACACCCCCAAAGCATAATGTTTCCACCTCCATGTTTGACGGTGGGGATGGTGTTCTTGGGGTCATAGGCAGCATTCCTCCTCCTCCAAACACGGCGAGTTGAGTTGATGCCAAAGAGCTCCATTTTGTTCTCATCTGACCACAACACTTTCACCCAGTTGTCCTGTTCATTGGCAAACTTCAGACGGGCATGTATATGTGCTTTCTTGAGCAGGGGGACCTTGCGGGCGCTGCAGGATTTCAGTCCTTCACGGCATGGTGTGTTACCACTTGTTTTCTTGGTGACTATGGTCCCAGCTGCCTTGAGATCATTGACAAGATTCTCCCGTGTAGTTCTGGGATGATTCCTCACCGTTCTCATGATCATTGCAACTCCACGAGGTGAGATCTTGCATGGAGCCCCAGGCCGAGGGAGATTGACAGTTATTTTGTTTCTTCCATTTGCGAATAATCGCACCAACTTTGTCACCTTCTCACCAAGCTGCTTGGCGATGGTCTTGTAGCCCATTCCAGCCTCGTGTAGGTCTACAATCTTGTCCCTGACATCCTTGGAGAGCTCTTTGGTCTTGGTCATGGTGGAGAGTTTGGAATCTGATTGATTGATTGCTTCTGTGGACAGGTGTCTTTTATACAGGTAACAAACTGACATTAGGAGCACTCCCTTTAAGAGTGTGCTCCTAATCTCAGCTCGCTACCTGTATAAAAGACACCTGGGAGCCATAAATCTTTCTGATTGAGAGGGGGTCAAATACTTATTTCCCTCATTAAAATGCAAATGAATTTATAACATTTTTCACATTTCTGGATTCTTTTGTTGTTATTCTGTCTCTCACTGTTCAAATAAACCTACCATTAAAATTATAGACTGATCATTTCTTTGTCAGTGGGCAAACGTACAAAATCAGCAGGGGATCAAATACTTTTTTCCCTCACTGTATCAATGATGTTGCTCTTGCTGCTGGCAATTCTCTGATCCACCTCTACGCAGACGACAGCATTCTGTATACTTCTGGCCGTTCTTTGGACACTGTGCTAACAAACCTCCAAAAGAGCTTCAACGCCATCCAACACTCCTTCCATGGCCTCCAAGTACATGCTCTTCAACTGATTGCTGCCCGCACCCTCCAGCCCGACTAGCATCACTAATCTGTACTACAAATAACTAGGTGTCTGGTTAGACTGTAAACTCTCCTTCCAGACTCACATTAAGCATCTCCAATCCAAAATTAAATCTAGAATCGGCTTCCTATTTCACAACAAAGCCTCCTTCAATCATGCTGCCAAACATACCCTCGTAAAACTGACTATCCTACCAATCCTTGACCTTGGGCGATGTCATTTACAAAATAGCCCCAACACTCTACTCAGCAAACTGGATGTAGTCTATCACAGTGCCATCCGTTTTGTCACCAAAGCCCCATATACTACCCACCACTGTGACCTGTATGCTCTCGTTGGCTGGTCCTCACTATATAATCGTCACCAAACCCACTGGCTCCAGGTCATCTATAAGTCTTCGCTAGGTAAAGCCCCGCCTTATCTCAGCTCACTGGTCACCATAGCAACACCCACAGGTAGCACGCGCTCCAGCAGGTATATTTCACTGGTCATCCCCAAAGCCAACTCCCCCTTTGGCAGCCTTTCCTTCCAGTTCTCTGCTGCCAATGACTGGAATGAATTGCAAAAATCACTGAAGCTGGAGACTCATGTATCCCTCACTAAGTTTAAGCATCAGCTGTCAGAGCAGCTCACAGATCATTGCACTTGTATATAGCCCATTTGTAAATAGCACACCCAATTACCTCATCCCCATATTATTACTTACTCTCTTGCTCTTTTGCATCCCAGTATCTCTACTTGCACATCATCATCTGCACATCTGTCACTCCAGTGTTAATGCTAAATTGTAATTATTTCACCTCTATGGCCTATTTATTGCCTACCTCCCTACTATTTCTACATTTGCATACACTTTACATAGATGTATAATTTTTTTTTCATATTGTGTTATTGTCTGTATGTTTTTTTATGTGTAACTCTGTTGTTGTTTTTGTTGCAATGCTTTGCTTTATCTTGGCCAGGTCGCAGTTGTAAATGACATCTGGCCTACCTTGTTAACTACTTAGGGAGCAGTGGGGCGCTAGCACTCCCGACACTACCCGGTGAAATGTAAGGCGCCAAATTCAAAATCCAAAAGGCAGGCCTTTTACTTTGGGCACGCCAGACTCTCCAAAACCGACACCTCAGCTGCCGCTCCCT
Source organism: Hucho hucho (assembly GCA_003317085.1). Taxonomy (NCBI): domain Eukaryota; kingdom Metazoa; phylum Chordata; class Actinopteri; order Salmoniformes; family Salmonidae; genus Hucho; species Hucho hucho. Next base: position 230,999 of record QNTS01001791.1, read on the forward strand.
AAGAAGTTAAATAAAGGTTAAACAAAAATAAAAATGTAAATAAAAAATGCTGTTTGCATGTATAGTGAGTAAACCAAACCACAGACCATAAACCATAACGTTATAAGAACCTAAATCACCCTCCTCAATCGGTAGCCATTTATTCAGTGTTTTCTCAATAATTGAGACTAACAGCTTGGATACAGACTGTGCAGGTCTGTCTTAATCCACTCTGATCATCTGGCTCCATGTGAGCCATTGTAATTGCAGTACAGTTGGCCATCATCCATCTAATCACATTGATAAATTGTTTGCCTTCCATTAAGCAGAGATGGATATTTACTTGATTCTCCCTGCTGCTCCACTAGATATGTCTATCTCTCTAGTTCACGTAAGGCTTTGGGATCTTCTCTGCTAACACTCAGCTGAATTAGCGAAGACTAGCAGGCCCTACATCACTCATAAAACAGCACAGTATTTACATTTGCCTTCAGGTTTAAATGTGAGACTCACTGTACTTGCTTTCTCAAATACTTTTTATTAATATGAAAAAACTCAGGCAAACATTTGCTATGCACACATGATGATTTCTCTGAAGGATCAACAGAGAAAGTAAAGAAACCAGCTATAGGGGTTTGAGCATGATTCTCATCCAATGCAATGATCCCTTGTGTGCAGAGTTGAGATGGGAATCGGTCCTGAGAAGTTATAACCATAACAAACTCAAGTACCCGGTACTACTTCTTATATTCTCACTCTCAGTCCCCACCACCTCCGCCTCTCTCGGTTAATCCCTGCAGAGCCTACACACTTTTTATCCCCCCTGGCCTGGATGAACCAACAGCGACAGATCTCAGCTCATCATCCCTCCAGCCATGCAAGCCGTAACCAACCTGATCTGCCTGAATTGAGCCTGCTATAGGAAAACACCACTGATACTGGCCTCTCTGACTCAAACGCATGCACAATATACTGCTGCATTGTGCATTCCTCCAGTAATCACCAGCCAGCTTTAGTTGCAAAGTCTCATGTGCATGAGAAACAGATCTGGCAATGTACCATGTACAGTGCTGGACATATTGAACTAACCTTTTACTACAGTGGGCTAAATTAGGATCTTACGGAGTGTTTCTTGGTAGTCTTAAACAAATCTACTTTGTACCAAAGTACACACCTCACACACATGGTTATCGGCTTAACAAAAAGAAGACACCTGTACCGTGCCAGATATAGAGTTGAAATATATTCCATTTTGAGTTTGCATCCTAATATTACACTTTATATACATCACAAAAGACTGAACTATAACAAAACCATTTGACATAGAAACATCAGATTTTGCATCCCCCCAATGGTCTAAATGTGGAATCCGTACCCTTGACACTATCATGGACAGCAATGGTATATTTACAATTTAGATCAGCTATGCTGACCTATGGAGTCCCTTGGGATACCCAACTACCGAACCATCCAATGATGGGATTTATAAATAAATAATCTGCGCTTCAAATGGTCATGGGCATAAAAAAAAAGACACCTGTACCATGTCAGATATATTTTTTATTTAACCTTTATTTAACTAGGAAAGTCAGTTAAGAAAAAATTCCTTATTTACAATGACGGCCTACCCCGGCCATACCCTAACGACGCTGGGCCAATTGTGCACCGCCCTATGGGACTCCCAATCATGGCCAATTGTGATACAGACTGGAATCAAACCAGGGTCTGTAGTGACGCCTCTAGCACTGAGATACAGGGCCTTAGACCGCTGCGGGAGAGGAGCCCAAGAGTTGAAATGTATTCAACACAGTTTGACATAGAAACAATGTTTATTAATTATGAAATTCTGAACATTCCACCCATGAGGTCACTAGTCATTTGACTGCAGGAAACGGCTACGTGATAGCATTTGAAGCTGAAATAGGATTGTGAATGACTCTTTCTCATTGTAGATACAATGGTTATAATGCTTTTGACTGCATTAAATTTACACTTGACTGTCTCAACACATCAATGCCACTAGATTGCCACCAAATCAGTTTTCTAAGCCCATATAGTTCTTCCATCTTCTGTTCATGACTGATTTTCTTTTAATAATTTTCACAAACCCTGCTTTGTCTTTTTCATAATGCCTCTGTTCGCCATCTGTGTGGTTGCCTGCCTGTGTTTCCCCTCATCATACTTGTATCCTGGATACTACAATACAAACTGTCTCTGTGGGAATGCACAAAAGTCCACTCTTACTGAAGCTTAGATCTCCTAGCTTCATTATCTAGAAGTGCTTTTGAAGGCGTCCTGCTTTTGTCTGCTCGAAACAAGCTCCCATTGATTGACAGGAGGACGTAATCTTAGTCACTTCTGTCATTGTGCACAGATTAGCTTTCTGTTAGTTGTTTCTGTGAGTGAAATGTTGGCAGGATTCGTTTAGGTTCTTCTTTTGAGTGTAACTTATTTTCTAACTCGAGCGCCGTGAATAGTGGGTGTCGTCTGTTCAAGAGGTTGGGGGTGGAGGCCCACTTATGTTTTTTTTTCATCTTATTTATATTTAATTTATATTTCCTTAAACTTTCTATGTATTTCTTACAGTTTTTGTTTTTATTTTGAGTAGCAGCCGAGAGGTATGTTTTCTACATTTATGATTTGAAATGGATAATGTAGCTGTAATCCCCCCCAACAAAAAAATTATAAAACAAATATCAATGTGGTCAAAAACAAGGAAAAAGTACATTAAAGCACCAGATGGCTTAGTATTTAAACCTGAATTACATCATAAAAACAAATTAATCTTTACTGATGTATAGCAGGTTAACAACGGCTCATCAAAAAGTAAAAGTACTTTACTGTAATTTTACTAAAATCTTGACATGTTTATGGCTCTAGGATATTTTGTTCCTTTAAATAATGTTTGAATATAGCCACCGGTATACACTGAGCCTTAAAGTGATGAGCCAAAACGGGTCCATTTTTTGTGTACTACATCATCCAATTGTGTACTACGTCATCCATGTTACGTCCTGAAATTTTTGTACAATTATTATTAAGGTATGTTACGAATCTGATTGATACAATATGTTTGGAATTTGTTGACTGCATTTTAATTTGTGCAGCAGGCTGCTTCATTGGCATATAGTGTTGTTCTTGCCAAATGCAGCAAAAAACTGGATGGGAGAGCTGAGTAAAACATTTTGATCAATGCATGGCAAGCATGAACAGGCCTGTAATAACTTCCCATTAAAGTAAAGCAGGGGAAACAGGAGGAGTAGATAGGTTGTTATTTTTTGTGTGCTGTTGTGTTTTCTGTTCTTTTCTAAACTGCCACACACAGCATCCTACTAATGATCACAGTAGACAGTACGTTCAAACAAATTAAATCATGTTTTAAGCACATCTCTCTATTAAGATGGCGCCGGAGAAGAAGGCTGATGTTTTACGTGCACCTATCCAGTTGTGTTTTTTTGTTTGTTACTTTGCATTATTTTTAACATCTTCGGGCTAGGGGGCAGTGTTCGGAAGTACGGAGATCCTGACGTGCCCAAAGTAAACTGCCTGTTACTCAGGCCCAGAAGCTAGGATATGCATTGGTAGTATTGGATAGAAAACACTCTGAAGTTTCTAAAACTGTTAAAATAATGTCTGTGAATTTAACTTCTTAGGGAGCGGCTCCTGAGGTGACGGTTTTGGAGAGTCTGGCGTGCCACTCAGGCCCAGGAAATAGGATATGCACATAATTAGTACTATTGGATAGGAAACACTCTGAAGTTTCTAAGAGTGTTAAAATATTGTCTGTGAGTATAACAGAACGGATATAGCAGGCGAAAACCCGAGGAATTTCTGTCCTGGAAAAAGTGTATTTGACACATTGCCTCATTTTGAACCCCTCCCTATTGAAAATTACCATATATGGGAGTAAGATTGCAGTACCTATTGCTTCAACAGTCTCTAGACAGTGTTTGATGATGTTTAGTTGCTCTGGATGGTAATAGAAGAAGAATTTCGAAGTGGTCATTGGATGTAAACAGAAGAGGATGCGCGTTCACAGGCTCGCGCGGGCTGTGTTTTTTTCCTTTCCTATCGCCCAGTTTATAAACCGGTTGAAATATTATACTAAATATACATAAAAGTGTTCCTAAGGATACATTATCAATGATGTTTGATTGTTCTTGGACAAGTGTATAGGTATAGGTTGAACGCGTTCTCTTCACGGTTCAATGAACAATCAAACATCATTGATAATGTATCCTTAGGAACACTTTTATGTATATTTACTATAATATTTCAACCGGATTATAAACTGGACGATAGGAAAGGAAAAAACCACAGCGCACGCGAGCTCGTGAACGCGCATCTTCTTCTGTTTACATCCGATGACCAGTTCGAAATTCTTCTTCTATTACCATCCAGAGCAACTATAACATCACCAAACACTGTCTAGAGACTGTTGACATCCAGTTGAAGCAATAGGTACTGCAATCTTACTCCCAGAAATGGCTGTTTTCAATAGGGAGGGGTTCAAAATGTGGACAGAAAATCCACAGTCAGAAAATCCACAGAAAGCGTTCCAAATATACCTATCAACTTTGCCCAAACAAATCAAACATCATTTATAATGTATCCTTAGGTATACTTTCATGTATATTAACGATTATATTTCACACGGATAGTATCCTAAACGATAGAAAAGGAAAATACAGAGGAGCGTTCTCACGGTCTCGCACACCAAAAACTGAAGTGACTTCCTCCATCCTCTTACATATTCTTCTTCTGTTCGGCTCTCTTCCATGATAAACGCATGAAACCTTGTCTAAAGACGGTTGACATCTAGTGGACACCATAGGTACTGCAACCTGGGTCCTATTTTACAGAGAATACCATAGGCAGGCATTGATAGTGAAGGCATGTCACAAAAAAACTTTTTTCCGGACATAAATTACTGTTTTTTGCCTGCTATATCCGTTCTGTTATACTCACAGACATTATGTTAACACTTTTAGAAACTTCAGAGTGTTTCCTATCCAATAGTACTAATTATGTGCATATCCTATTTTCTGGGCCTGAGTGGGAGGCATTTTACTTTGGGCACGCCAGACTCTCCAAAACCGTCACCTCGGGAGCCGCTCCCTAAGAAGTTAAGCCTGATGAATTTACTGTGTTAAATGAGGCCTCACCTCCTGGTTACACTAGTGACCATATCCCCCGCACATCCCGCAAAGGCAGAGGTGTTGCTAACATTTACGATAGCAAATTTCAATTTACAAAAAAACCTTTCGTCTTTTGAGCTTCTAGTTATGAAATCTATGCTGCCTACTCAATCACTTTTTATAGCTACTGTTTACAGGCCTCCTGGGCCATATACCACGTTCCTCACTGAGTTCTCTGAATTCCTAGCGGACCTTGTAGTCATGGCAGATAACATTCAAATTTTTGGTGACTTTAATATTCACATGGAAAAGTCCACAGACCCACTACAAAAGGCTTTCGGAGCCATCATCGACTCAGTGGGTTTTGTCCAACATGTCTGTCACGTCCTGGCCATAGACAGCCCCCTGGGTTCTCTATGGGGTTTTGGGCCAGGGCGTGACCAGGGGTGTTTTGTGTTTTCTATGTTGGTGATTTGTGTGTGGTTCCCAATTAGAGGCAGCTGATTGTCGTTACCTCTAATTGGGGACCATACTTAGTGTGTCCTCTCCCCACCTGTGTTGTGGGTTATTGTTTGTTATGTTGTATGTGCTGGTTGCGCTACACATTATATGTTACGATCTGTTATTTCTTTATTGTTTTTTGTAAGTTTCACTTTTCATTAAAATTATGTGGAACTCCACTCACGCTGCGTTTTGGTCCGTTCATGAAGATCGTGACAATGTCTCCGGACTTTCTCACTGCCACAGTCATACTCTGGACCTAGTTTTGTCTTGTGGAATAAATGTTGTGGATCTTAATGTTTTTCCTCATAATCCTGGACTATCGGACCACCATTTTATTACGTTTGCAATCGCAACAAATAATCTGCTCAGACCCCAACCAAGGATCATCAAAAGTTGTGCTATAAATTCTCGGACAACCCAAAGATTCCTAGATGCCCTTCCAGAATCCCTCCACCTACCCAAGGACGTCAGAGTGCAAAAATCAGTTAACCACCTAACTAAGGAACTCAATGTAACCTTGCGCAATACCCTAGATGCAGTTGCACCCCTAACAGCAAAAAACATTTACCATGCAAAAAACATTTACAGAAAATACCAGAGCTCTGAAGCAAGCTTCCAGAAAATTGGAACGGAAATGGCACCACACCAAACTGGAAGTCTTCCGACTAGCTTCTTCCGACTAACTAAAAAGCAGCATTCCCCAAGTGAGTATGGCTTTCACTTCAGCAGTGATACATTCATGAACTTCTTTGAGAAAAAGATCATGATCATTAGAAAGCAAATTACGGACTCCTCTTTAAATATGCGTATTCCTCCAAAGCTCAGTTGTCCTGAGTCTGCACAACTTTTTAGTACCAAATCTCTTGACAATATATATATATATATATATATGTATATTTACAGTATATAAAAAATATGAATAAGAATAAGAAATAAAAGTAACAAGTAATTAAACAATAGCGAGACTAAATACAGGAGTCAATGTGGGGGTACCGGTTAGTCGACTTAATTGAGGTAAAATGTACATGTCGGTAGAGTTAGTAAAGTGACTACACATAGATGATAACAACAGAGAGTAGCAGGGGTGTTAAAGAGGGGTGGGGGTGGGGGGGGGGCATTTGATTAGATGTTCAGAGTCTTATGGCTTGGGGGTGGAAGCTGTTTAGAATTCTCTTGGACCTAGACTTGGTGCTCTGGTACCGCTTGCCGTGCGATAGCAGAGAGAACAGTCTATGACTAAGGTGGCTAGAGTCTTTGACAATTTTTATGGCCTTCCTCTGACACGCCTGGTACAGAGGTCCTGGATGGCAGGAAGCTTTGCCCCAGTGATGTACTGGGCCGTACGCATTACCCTCTGTAGTGCCTTGCTGTCGGAGGCTGAGCAGTTGCCATACCAGGCAGTGATGCAACCAGTCAGGATGCTCTCGATGGTGCAGCTGTAGAAACGTTTTAGGATCTGGGGACCCATGCCAAATCTTTTCAGTCTCCTGAGGGGGAATAGGTTTTGTCGTGCCCTCTTCACGACTGTCTTGTTGTGCTTGGATCATGTTAGTTTGTTGCTGATGTGGCCACCAAGGAACTTTAAGCTCTCAACCTGCTGCGCTACAGCCCCGTCGATGAGAATGGGGGCATGCTCGGTCTTCTTTTTCCTGTAGTCCACAATAATCTCCTTTGTCTTGAACACGTTGAGGGAGAGGTAGTTGTCCTGGCACCACATGGCCAGGTCTCTGACCTCCTCCCTATAGGCTGTCTCGTCGTTGTCGGTGATCAGGCCTACAACTGTTGTGTCATCAGCAAACTTAATGAAGGTGTTGAGTGAACAAGGAGTACAGGAAAGCACTGAGCACGCACCCCTGAGGGGCCCCTGTGTTGAGGACCAACGTGGCGGATGTGTTGTTACCTACCCTTACCACCTGGGGGCGGCCCATCAGGAAGTCCAGGATCCAGTTGCAGAGGGAGGTGTTTAGTCCCAGGGTCCTTAGCTTATTGATGAGCTTTGAGGGCACTATGGTGTTGAATGCTGAGCTGTGGTTAATGAATTGCATTCTCACATAAGTGTTCCTTTTTTTCCAGGTGGGAAAGGGCAGTGTGGAGTGCAATAGAGATTGCATCATCTTTGGATCTGTTAGGGCAGTATGCAAACTGGAGTGGGTGAGCCATAACCAGCCTTTCAAAGCACTTCATGGCTACAGACGTGAGTGCTACGAGTCGGTAGTCATGTAGGAAGGTTACCTTAGTGTTCTTGGGCACAGGGACAATGGTGGTCTGCTTAAAGCGTGTTGGTATTACAGACTCGGACAGGGAGAGGTTGAAAGTGTCAGTGAAGACAGCTGCCAGCTGGTCAGCGCATGCTCGCCGTACACGTCCTGGTAATCCATCTGGCCCTGCGGCCTTGTGAATGTTGACCTGTTTAACCTGTTACGGATCCAATCCCATGAACTGGTTCGATTTTGACAACATCCGGTGAAATGCAGAGCGCCAAATTCAAATTACAAAAATACTCATTTCAAACATTCATGAAAGTAAAAGCTTAGACTCTTGTTAATCTAACAGCATTGTCAGATTTTAAAAAGGCTTTACGGCGAAAGCAAAACATTTGATTTTATGAGGACAGCGCCCCGCTCCAAAATTCAATTAGCATAATAACATAACCAGCAGAGCTGTCACAAAACTCAAATATAACATAAAATAAATTGCTTACCTTTGATGATCTTCCTCTGATGGAAAGAAATAAAATCTGAAATAAATCATTCTCTCAATTATTATTCTGACATTTCATATTCTTAAAATAAAGCGGTGATCCTATAAGACCAAAGACAGGGAATTTTTACTAGGATTAAATGTCATGAATTGTGAAAATCTGAGTTGAAATGTATTTGGCTAAGGTGTATGTAAACTTCAGACTTCAACTGTGTCTAGTAGGCAAGACAGAGAAGAGAGAGAAAGGCTACTTTAGAAAGATGCCAAAACCCTTTTGAGGTGCAGTGGCTGTCGGTGCCATTTAAGATGAGGGAGGACGATATATTTGTTTTATGAGCATAGCCGAGTTTCTATTACAGCATATTGGATGACTGTCATTCATATTCAATTCACCCAGCTCAGTGTAATGTTGATAGTATTAGGCTACTACCTGATACTCAAATTTGACCTATAAACCTCATGAGGTTGCTACAACCTAGACTAAGAATGAAATTTTACAGCGTAGGTGTACAGCTCGAGAGAAAATTGAGTAATGAAGGTGACAGACATTGACATATTCAATTCCGCCTTGCACAATCTTGCCTGCATCTAGCTGATCTTGGGTGGAATCATTAGTCCAACAGTTGCAAATGAAAGTTTCTAATGGACAATATCATGTTCATCTCCGTTTTGTTCGATTTGCTTCCATTTAAGAAATGTTTTTCGATAGAATCGGCGAAATGAATAGTGACATATAAACAGCAAAATCCCTTTGATCGTTGGATAATTCATTCTCACATATACACGCTCTCCTCCTCCTACCTTTTCCCTTCGCTTGTGGAATTCAGGTCACAACACATCAGCTGTCTGTGGCCATGCGAAAAAAACTTTCCAAGCCAAACCATCATGTCATAACCGCAACACATAGCCTACATCATTGTCACAATACAGTGCCTTGCAAAGTCATCCCCCTTGGCGTTTTTCTTATTTTCCCTGTTGCTTTACAGCCTGTAATTTAAATGGATTTTTATTGAATTTTATGTAATGGACATACACAAAATTGTTTAAATTGGTGAAGTGAAATGGAAAAAATTACTTGTTTAAAAAAAAAAAAAAAAAAAAAAAAAAACGGAAATATGGTGCGTGCATAAGTATTTACCGCCTTTGCTATGAAGCCCCTAAACAAGATCTGGTGCAACCAATTACCTTCAGAAGTTACATAATTAGTTAAATAAAGTCCACCTGTGTGCAATCGAAGTGTCACATGATCTGTCACATAATCTCAGTATATATACACATGATGTTGTAAAAGGCCCCAGAGTCTGCAACACCACTAAGCAAGGGGCATCACCAAGCAAGCGGCACCAGGAAGACCAAGGAGCTCTCCAAACAAGTCAGGGACAAAGTTGTGGAGAAGTACAGATCAGGGTTGTGTTATAAAACAAATATCAGAAACTTTGAACATCCCACAGAGCACCATTAAATCCGTTATAAAAAAATCTAAAGAATATGGCACCACAATAAAACTGCCAAGAGAGGGCCACCCACCAAAACTCACAGACCAGGCAAGGAGGGCATTAATCAGAGAGGCAACAAAGAGACCAAAGACTACCCTGAAGGAGCTGCAAAGCTCCACAGCGGAGATTGGAGTATCTGTCCATAGGACCACTTTAAGCTGTACACTCCACAATGCTGGGCTTTAAGGAAGAGTGGTCAGAAAAAAGCAATCGCTTAAAGAAAAAAATAAGCACACACGTTTGGTGCTCGCCAAAAGGCATGCGGAAGACTCCCCAAACATATGGAAGAAGGTACTCTGGTCAGATGAGACAAAAATGTAGCTTTTTGCCCATCAAGGAAAATTATATTTCTGGCGCAAAACCAACATCTCTCATCACCCTTAGAACACCATCATGGTGATGACAGCATTATGCTGTGGGGATGTTTTCATCGGCAGGGACTGGGAAGCTAGTCAGAATTGAAGGAATGATGGATGACACTAAATACAGGGAAGTTCATGAGGGTATAACCTGTTTCAGTCTTCCAAAGATTTGAGACTGGGACGGAGGTTCACCTTCCAGCAGGACAATGACCCTATGCATACTGCAAATGCAACACTCACGTGTTTTAAGGGGAAACATTTAAATGTCTTGGAATGGCCTAGTCAAAGCCCAGACCTCAATCCAATTGAGAATCCGTGGAATGACTTGAAGATTGCTATACACCAGCGGAACTCATCCAACTTGAAGGAGCTGGAGCAGTTTTGCTTTAAAGAATGGGCAAAAATCTCAGTGGCTAGATTTGCCAAGCTTATATAGACATACCCCAAGAGACTTGCAGCTGTAATTGCTGCAAGTAATTGCTGCAAAAGGTGGCTCTACAAAGGATTGACTTTGGAGGGATGAGTAGTTATGCACGCTCGATTATTTAGTTTTTTTTGTCTTATTTCTTGTTTGTTTCACAAAAAATATTTTGCATCTTCAAAGTGGTAGGCATGTTGTGTAAATCAAATGATACAAACCCCCCAAAAATGTATTTAAATTCCAGGTTGTAAGGCAACAAAATAGGAAAAATACCAAAGGGGGTGAACACTTTCGCAAGCCACTGTAGGCTCTAACTAGCAAAGCAAACAGCTCTGGGATACAAATAATAATGGCAGCAAGGGAGCCAGCCAGCTAATGCTACCTAACAGTACACTTTATCTTAAGACATGTAGCTAGCTAGCTAAACATTGAACCTAGCTAGGTAAACAACACGTAAGATCACACCCAGCACATAACTTTAGTAAGGGAGCCAGCCAGCTAACGTTAGCTAGCTAGCTAACAGTACACTAGCTTGAAATGAAACCACTTTCTGTCAAAAGAAACATGTCATATCCGAAAATGTAGCTAGCTAAAGCTAGATTATTTTAGCCATATAAATCATAATGCATGACGCACACTTCTCCCGGTCACAGATGCCATGCCACGGTTGCCCTTAGTTTGAAGGTGTAATCCAGGGACAGGTTTTTTCTCCATCTCTTTAGCTATCATACTCTAATTCCACTGATTTCAAAACTCTATCCTCCAGAAAGTGGAGAGCAACACTTATGCAGCTCCACTACACAATACATCAAGTGCAGCGACACTGACCAGCTCAAATAGACAAAAGCCTTCTATATGGCTGACCAATCAAACTTTTCTGTCGGCATGTCCAGCTCACTCATTATCTTAGCCAATCATGGCTAGTTGGAAGGTTGCTGACAATTGTATTCATATTTACAGATGACATACAAGTTTGTTATTAAGGCACATGAAAGTTCACATGTTCCAGAAGCCATTTCTGCCCAAAAATGCATTTTGATAAAAAAATAAAAATGGCTCTCCTGTGAAGTCGTGACTTGCGACATACGGCTAGCTTCCTGAAGCAGGTCACAAATATGTGATCGTACTCGTTAAATGGTTAAACATTTACTTTGAAAACTTACAGTAAAAATGTATCATTTTAATTGTAAAATCTAAATATCAAAGCAAGAATATGATTATCCTATTGTGTGTATCACAGTTGTCTGTTAAGAGTTTATTTTACCACAGATAGATGTACAAACAATCCTTATTTTCTCTGATTGCCTGACAAATAAATAACAACAGCACTCATCTGCCATCAAAGGAAGTGCAACCTGAATGTATAATGCTGTTCCACTTTGTTGTAGCCTTTGGTATTCAACTCCTTTTGATTGACTGTTGATAACTTTTCAAGAGATCTCTGTAGGTACTGTTTTATGTAACAGTTTGATTTTGACAGCTATCCAATAAAATGTACTCATAGGATCCGGTATTCCCCCGCGGCGGATAAACAAGGATTTCTCTTTAGTGCTGGGCTGATTTAATTAATAAACGTGCAACAACATTAGGCTTTCATTCAAAAGCCACGTGCCAGCCAGCCAGAGTTTATCCCTCTAAACAATCAGACTCTTCTCACTTTAATTGTAGGTTGATCTGTGAAATATTCATTTCTCTGTGGTATTCCGCTTCTTGATTTCCCCAGCATCTTCCTTTGAGATCATAATCTTAAACTCCATTTCAGGAAAGTATTGGTTTTACGTTTAACTGCACTGCGAAGCTGAACTACTGTGTAAGGAAATGAAATAAACAAAAATGTCCAGCATCGCAGCCTCTTGGGAATGGTTTACAACAAGGGAAATCAATACATTGTGACTTAAAGTCACACCAAAGTGCAAAAGTGGTCACATTTTTCTATGTAATGCTTGATGGAATCTGAAATTGTTAGAGAAACAGCACTTTTGTAGTCACTATATAAAAAGCACAGATTATCAACAATTTCCTGAGTCAAAATGCTGCAGTCTTTTGGATCAGGCAGATAGTTACAGTATATTTGATATCCAGCATACTTAAATCCTGTCACGTCCAGGCCTGAGTCTACAGGCTGGCATGTTTAGTTTCGTTTTTGGTGTAGGGTTTTTCTGTTCTAGGTGTACTATTTCTATGTTGGGTAATGGTTCCCATTAAGAGGCAGCTGAGTGTCATTACCTCTAATTGGGAACCATATATATGTTTATAGTTTTCACTAGGGTTTTGTGGGTTATTGTTTAGTTCATAGCGTAAGTGTTTCTTCTATGTTATGTTGAGATGTTACGATCTTCGGTTTGTTTTGTTATTTTTCCCAGTTAGGTTCATTAAATAAATATGTATACTGGAAGCATCGCTGCGTCTTGGTCCGTCCATATAGGAGATCGTGACAGAATAACCCACCAAAACAGGACCAAGCAGCGAAAGAGCCAGGATTACTGGACGTGGGAGGAAATCCTGGCTGGAGAGGGACCCTGGAAGAAGACTGCGGAGCATCGTCGCCCCAAGGAGGAGATGGAAGCAGCGAGGGCAGAGCGGAGCTTTGATAGGGAGAGATATGCTGGAACACGCCTGGCTAGGAAGCCCGAGATGCAGCCCCCCCAAAAAAATTTGGGGGGGCACACTGGGAGGTTGGCCGGTTCAGGGTGGACTCCTGAGCTAACTCCACGTGCTCTTTGGAGGGAGTGTCGCACTGGTAAGACGCCGTGCTATGCTGTGATGCGCACGGTGTCTCCAGTGCGCGTTCATAGACCGGTGCGCGAAAATCCAGCTCCCCTCATCTGTCGGGCTAGGCTGAGTGTGCAGCCTGGAAGAGTGTTGCCGGCTCAGCGCTCCTGGTCTCCGGTGCAGCCCGTTCCTGCTCCCCGCACCAGAGTCCCAGTGCGCATAGAGAGTCCAACATGGCCCGTTCCTGCTCCTCGCACCAGAGTCCCAGTGCGCATCGTGAGTCCAACACGGCCCGTTCCTGCTCCCCGCACCAGAGTCCCAGTGCGCATTGCGAGTCAGTAAGATAATACATTTAAAATTAGTAATTGTTTAAAAGGTGTTTTTTTGTTTAACTTCTCAGGGAGCAGCTCCCGAAGTGACGGTTTTGGAGAGCCTGGCGTGCCCAAAGTAAAATGCCTCCCATTCAGGCCCAGAAAATAGGATATGCATATATTTAGTACCATTGGATAGGAAACACTCTGAATTTTCCAAAACTGTTAACCATTTGTCTGTGAGTGAAACAGAACGGATATGGCAGGCAAAACCCCGAGGAATTTCTGTCCTGGAAAAAGTGATTTTGACACATTGCTCATTTGGGAACCCCTCCCTCATGAAAATGACCATATAAGGGCATATGAATGCAGTACACATCGCTTCCTTATGATGTCAGCAGCCTCGAGATGGTGTTTCCCTCCATTTTGGATGAATTAGACCAGAGAATAAGAGCAAACAAGTGGGTCCCCCCTTGATGACAACAGTACCCAGGGCGCGCGCCCGAGAAGTCGCGCAGTGTCTTATTTACCGTCTTTAGAGCTCAGTTTATATTCCGGTTGATTTATAATAGTAAATATACGTAAAAGTGTTCCTAAGGATACATTTAAAACTATGTTTGAATGTTCTTGGACAAGTTTATAGGTATAAGATGAACGAGTTCGCGCCACGTTTCAATGGACTAGTGGAGGCTGTCGACCCACCGCTCCCTGTCTAGTTAAAAGGTGTCTGTAGGTGTTTTGGAAGAGTAAATAAACATAAAAAAACAAGTCTATAGTCTATTTATAGACACCGGAACTGAAACCCATACTCAGCACTTGAATCAAAACCATTCCCATCATTATCTAATTTCCCAGCATGTTCTATTGCAGGTAGATGTTTTAAATTGTTTGTTTCAATATCTATGTTTGTGCATGCACATTGATTGATTAACCTCTCCAGGCACCGGGGCAGTATTCGGAAGTTTGGAGAGTCTGGCGTGCCCCAAGTAAAATGCCTCCCACTCAGGCCCAGAAAATAGGATATGCACATAATTAGTACTATTGGATTGGAAACACTCGGAAGTTTCTAAAACTGTTAAAATAATGTCTGTGAGTATAACAGAACTGATATAGCAGGCAAAAAACAGGAATTTATGTCCGGAAAATGTTTTTTTGTGACATGCCCTCACTTTCAATGCCTGCCTATGGGATTCTCTGTAAAATAGGACCCAGGTTGCAGTACCTATGGCGTCCACTAGATGTCAACCGTCTTTAGACAAGGTTTCATGCGTTTATCATGGAAGAGAGCCGAACAGAAGAAGAATATGTAAGAGGATGGAGGAAGTCACTTCAGTTTTTGGTGTGCGAGACCATGAGAGCGCTCCTCTGTATTTTCCTTTTCTATCGTTTAGGATACTATCCGTGTGAAATATAATCGTTAATATACATAAAGGTATACCTAAGGATACATTATAAATTATGTTTGATTTGTTTGGGCAAAGTTGATAGGTATATTTTGAACGCTTTCTCTTCACTGTACAATGGGCGAGTAGACTGTGGATTTTCTGAACATAACGCGCCAACGAAACGGAGATTATGGATATAAACAATGACTTTTTCTAACAAAAGAAACATGGATTGTCTTGCTTGGACACTTCGGGTTGCCCTCAGCAGAAGATCATTAAAGGTAAGGGATTTATTTTAGCTCTTATATGTGTTTTGTGAGACCCGCGCTGGTTATGGATTTATGCTAATGCATAAAATATGAGGTGCTATCCTCAAACAATCAAATGTTGTGCTTTCGCCATAAAGCCTTTTTGAAATCTGACAATGCTGTGATATTGCCAAGACTCTAAGCTTTTGATGACTATGCAACACTTGTATATTGATGAATGTTTTATAATTCAACTTTTGGATTTTGAATTTGGCGCTTTACATTTCTCCGGGTAGTGTCAGGAATGGGGCGCTAGCGCCCCAATGATCCTTAAGTAGTTTTAATCAGTTAATTAATCTTATGCTACTCAAATACAAATAATTTACTAAACTAATCCAATATGTTACTTGGATTTACTACACCATCTCCGGCTGGATTCCAATAGGAATTTAACATCACCTTGCAAACCAGCATAATTTGACTTGCAGGCCAGAGTTAGGATATCCCACAGTTCCAATTTTTTTTTCACCTGCATTAAGAATGAGTGTCAGCGTTAGGAATATTACAAAATGACTACCTAAAGACCAGAAAACAAATGTTTTGTTTTTATGAATTTTCACAATGTAGCCAATTTTGATTTTGTGGCACTGCTATCTAGTGGAAACCATTCCCACTGGCTTCAACTGAGAAATTTAAACACAGGCCCTACCTTCCAGCTAGTGAATGGCTCCAACGAGAAGAAGAAAGACTACACCCTTACAGTCTGTGGTCTATGTGTGTCGCACTTGTGGGGAAAACTATCCAAATAAGAATTACAAACACAATCTCTTTATTGCCAAGACGTCAGACCGATACTACAGGTGCAGAAGCCAGTGGGGGAAAGTGTTATGGAAGATTATCAGTTGATAGATTACACCAATGGGTAACGCGTCTGGAGATTTTCACGGCACTCAGTATTGGTTAACGAAGGCATATGGTATATGACAGGATTGGATGTTACATACTCCCAACCCACTCAGATTACTACCGAAGCTCCCCACTCAGTCTTTCTTTTCAGACTTTCTAACAGTTTGACTTGAGAGAAAAAAAGTTTTTTTCATAAATGTTTGAAACGTTTTTGTGTGTGTTATGTTTTAGTCACTTAAAATACTATTTTACATGCAACTCATAATAACTTTTGGTATCTTTAAATAATGTATTTTTTATGTTAAAATATTAACTTAGGATCTCACTTGGCTAAATCCATAGGACTGAAAATGCATGAATGCAACAACCATGTCTCAGTCACTAACACATACAGTCATGGGTGCTAACTCTACAATTTACTAGAAAAGAAAAAGGCTTTACTCTAGGCAGTGTATTAATATTACAATTCATTTAATTCAATTCAGGTGTCTATATGGGTTCAGAGACTCAACACTTTCAGTGTTGATTTAACACTTGATTTAACAATTATAAGGAAATAATTAATAATTTTAAAAAAAGTATTGGAGCCTGAAATACTCTAGCCTTCCCCTGAAACTCACTGGTATTTTAAGCAATATTGTCAGGAGATACCAGTAAAATACCAAAACAGTTGATAGATTTTGTTGGACACACAAATCTCAGCTGTAAACCCAGACGCTGGTCTGATTCAATACAAGACACATTTTTTTTTACTTAAAAGTATGTGAAAGCTAAAAAAAATATATATATATATTAACACCTTGTCTACTACAGACAAAACTACAAGAACGCCTCCAGAAGGATGCAAGACTAAATATTCAGATTCCTCAGAAAGTAACATATATTAAAGGTCATGAACAGTCAACATCATGTTTTTCATTAAATTTGATGATATATGGATGAAACCAGATCAAAGTATGATGACCAAAGTATGAAAATAATTGTTGCCTCTACATTTGATCTTAAAGTTTCTTGTCCCTTCTTAAACTTGGATTAAGGTGGTGGGATGATTAGAAGATAGGGTGACATCAATGGTAACATGATATTTTCTTACCTAATTTAAATAAGTACCGCCTTGTAACCAACATCGGAGAAGGCATGTTTGTCAAGGTGCGTGTTATATATAGCTAGATCGCTACTCTACTGGTGCCAAATGTTAACTGTAAGTTGTCAGAAAATATAACTAAAAGTTTACCCTGTTCATCTATGGCAATGATATTTCTATGCCTCTTCTTTATCTATGTCTGGTGTTAGCTAGTTACTGGCTAGCTAGGTCTTCAGCCAGCATGGAAAAAAGGGGGGAAGGCAGGGCAGCAGCTACAGTACTCTTCCTAGGGTCCAGCAACATTAGGGCAGTTACGGTATATTCAATTTAGAATATTACTTGAAATTACAGATCATAACACTGTTCACAACACATTAAGTGTGTTCCCTCAGGCCACTACTCTTCTACCACATATCTACAAGATACAGTTGAAGTCGGAAGTGTACATACACTTAGGTTGGAGTCATTAAAACTCGTCATTAAAACCTCTTGGGGATTGCTGGGGCGCTAGCGCCCCACTCCCGACACTACCAGGTGAAATGTGAGGCGCCAAATTCAAAATCCAAAAGTTGAATTATTAAACATCCACCAATATACAAGTGTTCCATACTCATCCAAAGCTCTGGTTCTTGGCAATATCACAGCGTTGTCAGATTTCAAAAAGGCTTTACAGCGAAAGCACAACATTTGATTGTTTGAGGGTAGCACCTAACATATTTTTTCCATTACCATAATTTCATAAGCCTCCACGGTTCACAGAAAACACATTTCACAGGGAAAACAAACCAATTACCTGTTGAAGAACTTCTGCTGAGGGCTTCCTAAGTGTCCAACGAAGACAATCCATGGTTCTTTTGTTAGAAAAAGTCATGTATTTTATCCATAAATCTCCATTTGGTTCGCGCGTTATAATCAGAAACTACAGCCTCCACACCTCCATTGAAACGTGACTAGAACTCGTTCAACTTATACCTATAAACTTGTCCAAGAGCAATCAAACATCATTTTAAATGTATCCTTAGGAACACTTTTCCATATATTTACTGTAATAAATCAACCGGAATATAAACTGAGCTCTAAAGACGGAAAAAAACACAGTGCGCGCTTGGCGAGAGCGCGCGTCCACTCCTAATCTGAAGGTTTCCCTGTGAAGGACTAAAGGAGAAGAAGAGACGAGATTAAGTAGATTTGTCTTAGTTTTGTGAAAGAGCTCTGACAACTGTAGGTCTCCTTCGCTATCCATGACGTAAGTAATGCCCTTTTATGGGCATTTTCATGAGGGAGGGGTTCCAAATGAGGCACTCTGTGAAAACCACTTTTTCCAGGACAGAAATTCCTTAGGGTTTCGCCTGCCATATCCGTTCTGTTTTACTCACAGACAAATGGTTAACAGTTTTAGAAAATTCAGAGTGTTTCCTATCCAATGGTACCAAATATGTGCATATCCTATTTTCTGGGCCTGAATGGGAGGCATTTTACTTTGGGCATGCCAGGCTCTCCAAAACAGTCACCTCGTGTGCTCATCCCTAAGAAGTTAAAACAGCTCGGGAAAATTCCAGAAAATGATGTCATGGCTTTAGAAGCTTCTGATAGGCTAATTGACATAATTTGAGTCAATTGGAAGTGTATCTGTGGATGTATTTCAAGGCCTACCTTCAAACTCAGAAACCTCTTTGCTTGACATCATGGGAAAATCAAAAGAAATCAGCCAAGACCTCAGAAAATAAATTGTAGACCTCCACAAGTCTGGTTCATCCTTGGGAGCAATACCAAAATGCCTGAAGGTACCATGTTCATCTGTACAAACAATAGTACGCAAGTATAAACACCATGGGACCATGCAGCCGTCATACCGCTCAGGAAGGAGACGCATTCTGTCTCCTAGAGATGAACGTGCTTTGGTTTGAAAAGTGCAAATCAATCCCAGAACAACAGCAAAGGACCTTGTGAAGATGCTGGAGGAAACAGGTATGAAAATATCTATATCCACAGTAAAAACGAGTCCTGTATTGACATAACCTGAAAGGCCGCTCAGCAAGGAAGAAGCCACTGCTCCAAAACCGCCATAAAAAAGCCCGACTACGGTTTGCAACTGCACATGGGGACAAGATTGTACTTTTCTGAGAAATGTCCTTTGGTCTGATGAAACAAAAATAGAACTGTTTGGCCATAATGACCATCGTTATGTTTGGAGGAAAAAGGGGGAGGATTGCAAGCCGAAGAACACCATCCCAACCGTGAAGCACAGGGGTGGCAGCATCATGTTGTGGGGGCGCTTTGCTGCAGGAGGGACTGGTGCCTTCACTAAATAGATGGCATCATGAGGGAGGAAAATTATGTGGATATGTTGATGAAAATTCTCAAGACATCAGTCAGGAAGTTAAATGGTCTTCCAAATGTGTGTGAACAGGGCTTCTGCAGTCTGTAGGGACATAGGGAGACCGGGCAAAGGGAGGAGACGGCAGGATTTAGAAAACCGATCCACAATGAACAGGATCGTGGTGTTTCCCTGTGTGGGAGGCAGATCAGTAAGGAAGTCCACTGACAGGTGCGACCACGGCCGTTGTGGAATGGGTAGGGGTTGTAACTTCCCTCTAGGCAGGTGACTAGGAGCCTTGCACTGGGCGCACACCAAGCAGGAGGAAACATAAACCCTCACGTCCCTGGCCAAAGTGGACCACCAGTACATCCCACAAAGACAGCGCACTGTCCGACCGATGCCAGGATGACCAGAGGAGGGTGACGTGTGGGCCCAATAGATCAACCGGTCGTGGACAGCAGACAGAACGTACAGACGCCCAGCTGGACACTGAGGGGGAGTGGGCTCTGTACGTAACACCCGCTCAATGTCCGCGTCCAGATCACACACTACAGGTGCCACCAGGCAAGAGGCCGGGAGTATGGGAGTGTGATCCATGGACCGCTCCTCTGTGTCATACATCCGGGACAGTGCGTCTGCCTTAGCGTTCTGGGAACCTGGTCGGTAGGACAGGGTGAAAACAAAACGGGTAAAAAACACCTTGCCTGGCGAGGGTTCAGTGTCCTCGCCGCCCGGATGTACTCCAGATTGCGGTGGCCAGTCCAGATGAGAAAAGGGTGTTTCGCCCCCTCAAGCCAATGTCTCCACGCCTTCAGAGCCTTGACGACAGCCAACAGCTCCCGGTACCCCACATCATAGTTTCGCTCCGCCTGGCTGAGCTTCTTCGAAAAGAAGGCACATGGGCGGAGCTTAGGTGGCGTACCCGAGCGCTGAGAGAGCACGGCTCCTATCCCAGCCTCGGACGCGTCCACCTCCACTATGAACGCCAATGAGGGATCCGGATGAGCCAGCACGGGAGCCGAGGTAAACAGAGCCTTCAGGTGACCAAAAGCCCTGTCCGCCTCAGCCGACCACTGCAAACGTACCAGTCCCCCCTTCAGCAGTGAGGTAATGGGAGCCGCTACCTGACCAAAGCCCCAGATAAACCTCCGGTAATAGTTGGCAAACCCTAGAAACTGCTGCACTTCCTTTACCGTGGTGGGAGTCGGCCAATTACGCACGGCTGAAATGCGGTCACTCTCCATCTCCACCCCTGAAGTGGAAATTCAGTACCCTAGGAAGGAGACAGACTGTTGGAAGAACAGACATTTCTCAGCCTTGATGTACAGGTCATGCTCCAACAGTCGACCAAGCACCTTGCGCACCAGGGACACAAGCTTGGTGCGTGTAGCGGAGTATATCAGAATGTCGTCGATATACACCACTACACCCTGCCCGTGCAGGTCCCGGAAAATCTCGTCAACAAAGGCCTGGAAGACTGATGGAGCATTCATCAACCCGTACGGCATGACGAGGTACTCATAGTGCCCGGAGGTGGTACTAAATGCCGTCTTCCACTCGTCCCCCTCCCGGATACGTACCAGGTTGTAAGCACTCCTGATATCCTATTTTGTGAAGAAGCGCGCCCCGTGCATTGACTCGATCGCACTGGCTATGAGAAGCAGCGGGTAGCTGTACCTCACAGTGATCTGATTGATACCCCGATAGTCAATACACGCGCGCAGACCTCCATCCTTCTTCTTCGCAAAAAAGAAACTTGAGGAGGCAGGTGAAGTGGAGGGCCGAATGTATCCCTGCCCCAGGGATTCAGAGACATATTTTTCCATAGCAGCCGACTCCTCCTGGGACAGAGGTTACACTTGACTCTTGGGAAGTGCTGCATCTACCAGGAGATTTATAGCACAATCACCCCGTCGATGGGGTGGGTATTTAGTCGCCCTCTTCTTACAGAAGGCGAGAGCCAATTCGGCATATTCTGAGGGAATGCGCACGGTGGTGACCCGATCTGGACTTTCCACCGTAGTCGCACCGATGGAAACCCCTACACACCTCCCTGAGCACTTTCGTGACCACCCCTTGAGAGCCCTCTGTTGCCACGAAATAGTGGGGTCATGAAAGGCCAACCAGGGTAGACCCAGCACCATGGGAAACGCAGGAGAATCAATAAGGAAGAGACTTATTCTCTCCTCATGACCCTCCTGCATAACCATGCCTAGTGGAGCGGTAGCCTCCCTAATCAGCCCCGACCCTAAGGGTCAACTATTTAGGGCATGCACAGGAACAATGGGGATCCCTAAACTATGGGCAATTGAACGGTCAATCAAATTCCCAGCTGCGCCTGAATCTACGTGCGCCTTATGCTGGGAATGCGGGGAAAACTCAGGAAATGTTATAAACACATACATGTGCGCAACAGGGGGCTCTGGGTGAGCCTGGTGCCGACTCACCTGGGCTGACACGATAGTGCCCTGCCTGCTGCCTCGACTCCCTGAGGAACCCCCCAGCACCGACAGGCAGTGTGCCCTCTGCGGCCACAAATGGTGCAGGGAATGACCCATCCTCCGGTCGCCCTAAGTGCAGCACCTCCCAGCTCCATGGGCGTCGGAGCGGAGGTGCTGGGGGATGGAACTAACTGGCCCCGATCCGGACATCCGCGGGTAGCCAGCAGATTGTCCAGCCGGATCGACAGGTCCACCAGCTGGTCCAACGTGAGGGTGGTGTCTCGGCAGGCCAACTCCCGACGGACGTCCTTGCGCAGACTGCACCGATAGTGATCGATCAGGGCCCTGTCGTTCCTTCCCGCGCTGGCGGCCAGGGTCCAAAGAGAAATCTTGCGCGCTCCTCGTCCCCTGCCTCAGATTGAACAGACGTGATGAACTCTGCGTAATGGTCCAACACCGTATAGAGTGAAGGGGACGCGGCATTGGCCCATTCCAGGGCTTTGCCTGAGAGGCAGGAGACAAGGGCGGACACACTCACGTCCCGAAGGAGCCGGGTGGACGGTCGCCAGGTAGAGCTCCAGCTGGAGTAAGAACCCCTGGCATCCGGCAGCCGTCCCATAATACTCTCTCGGGAGTGAGAGCCGAATCCCGCTGGAACCGGCTGAAGGAGGGGTGTACAGTGGGACCTGCTGTAGTGGGGCTGGTGGAGGCGCTGGAAGACCTCTTTCTCTCTCCATTCGGTCCATCGTCTGCAGCACGCGATCTATTGCGGTGCCCAGATGTTACAACATGGTCGCGTGCTGCTGGACACGTTCCTCTACCACCACAGGGAGGGCGTCTGCTGCTTTCCCTCATTAAAATGCAAATCAATTTATAAAAATTTTCACATGCGTTTTTCTGGATTTTTTTGTTGTTATTCTGTCTCTCACTGTTCAAATAAACCTACCATTAAAATTATAGACTGATCATTTCTTTGTCAGTGGGCAAACGTACAAAATCAGCAGGGGATCAAATATTTTTTTCCCTCACTGTACTATGGTCACCGATAGAAAACGAGCAGCAATTGTTCAGGGCTTCGCTTTTTCTTCACTGACTATTTGGACAAATCACAATTTTGAAGTTCAAACATATTTAGAATTTTGGAAAGGGAAGGGACATTCTGCCCATAACTTGCAGAGAGAGGGTGAGCTCTTTGCTCGGGTTCCACTCATCATTGTAGCATCAGTTCATCTCTTCTCTTAACACGTATGGACCCAGAACTTAATTGAGCAGCTAGCTAATTATGCACGACTTTAGTTCTGGGTTAACCAAGGTTATCCAGACTCCGACATGACAATTGAGCACTGTTTTCTGTTTTATGATTTTCTGAAAACATCCCTGAAAAATCTATCATTACTTCAGGCAGGGTAGGTGACACACTGAGGGTGGAAACTTTAAGATCGGTGTATCATCCAGCTGCACAGGCCCTCATTGCAGCTCTGACACCCCCGTCAGTCAGTCATAGTTTCCTTCCTTTCCTAGAATGTGTTAATTAGTGCATAAATCCACTCACACCACAACCAACCACACAACGGGCAGTCACACAATAGTGTAGACCAGGATTGCTTTCTTGTTGCATCAGGTTTGTTTTTGTATGTCTGTCTTTATTTATTAATTCATGTATTTTCTCTAATCCCACTTCACATAGAATACAAAGGACTCGTCCGGTATGCTCACCAAAGATCCATGTCGCTATTGACAAGTCGGTGCCTTAACCCAAACAGACCTCTCAATGCCACTGAATCAGATGAGGCTGGTGGGAGGAGCTATGGGAAGACGGGTTCATTGTAATCGCTGGAATGGAATAAATGAAACAGTATCAAACACATCAAACATGGAAACCACATGTTTTACTCCGTTCCATTAATTCCATTCCAGCCGTTACAATGACCCCGTTCTCCTATAGCTCCTCCCACCAGCCTCCTCTGCACTGTATGTGTGTCTTTTTGTGTTTGTGTGTGTGTGCATGCATGTGTTTGTGTGCCTGTACGCATGTTTCTATAATGTCAGGGAGCCTAGTTAAGCCATATAGTGTGACAAACACATCCCCTGTCCATGGGAATGCGATGTATAAATAAATATACCACAAGGAAATAATTGCATCGCTTACACTTTAATAACTAATTACAGGAGTCTTGCATGGTCATTGACATTTAAGAAGGTATGCTAAGGATATTAAGGCTAAATAGAGTTAATCAAATGCAATCCATCTTATATCAGGCTGAAGATGACAGGTGTTGTGCATGAGCAGTGAACCAATCAGTGAACCACTACAATAAATTATTAATAATAGCCTGTAGGTTTTATCTGCGAAGGTCCTTGAGGGAAAGGATTCTCTCTCTCTCTCTCTCTCTCTCTCTCTCTCTCTCTCTCACCCTCTCTCACCTTTAATGTGTGGTACCACCTGCATATCATATTTTCATCACAGTGTGAGTGTGTATCAGATGCCAATGGCTGCTCTCAGTCCCCCTCTCCAAAAAAAACTAGCCACGGAGCGCATCTATCCCCATTCCCCCTGAGAAACATCAAGTGGCCATCAGCAATTAAGGATCAGGGATCCTACATGAACCTACCAACCATGGGTTGCATCCCAATAATCTATCCTTCCTTCTGAAGTATGCATTTTTTCACTACTACCTGGTGGGGGGGCAGGCATTGGGCTAGTAACCGAAAGGTTGCTGGATCAATTCCCCAAGCTGACAAGGTAAAAATCTGCCGTTCTGCCACTGAACAAGGCAGTTAATCCGCTGTTCCCCGGTAGGCCGTCATTGTAAATAAGAATTTGTTCTTAACTTACTTGCCTAGTTAAATTAAGGTTAAATAAAAAAGAAAATAAAAAAAATAATCCCCATAAATTTAGAAGCATTGGATACCAATGCATTGAGAGAAAGGAGAGATTGTTTGGACACAACTACAATGTATGTGTATCAGCGATACCAACTGAAAGAGAGGTGGTTTTGGATATGGGCTTATACAGTATATAGCTCTTCTATAAAGTCTTCCTGTATGCCAGCATTTCCCGAACTCGGTCCTGGGGACCCCGAGGGTTGCAAGTTTAGTTTTTTGCCCTAGCAGTACACAGTTGATTCAAATAATAAATGTATCACCTGGCTTTGATAATTTGAATCAGCTAAGTGCTAAGGCACAAACCTAAATTTACACCCTTCGGGGTCCCCAGGACCGAGTTTGGGAAATGCTACTGTTTGCTCTTGTACCCAGCTCTCTAGACATTCTATGATAAACTTGCTTTGCTCATGTAAAGCAATCCATTTCCTTGTCATGGAGCACTAAATCCTTGAATCCATCATCTTCCATAATGTAGCCAAGGTCATTCAATAATGTAATAGTCTTTCACTAAAACATTCTGTGGATTGTGGTGTGTAGGTATAGGCCTATAAAAACAAATTAATGTGTTTGCGTGTGTGCACAGCAAATTTGCAAGTGTTAAAATCTTGGTGTTGAGGTAAAAAGTGTTGTGAGTGTTATATCGGAGTGTTGATTCTAATGAGGTTAACACCATTGCGGCTGAAATTGACACCACCTGCGGTAAATAAATGAGTGTTATTTGTGTTATTTGAATCACAATGGAATCAATACCATGTGGTTTTGTTGTTACTCAACTTGTGTTGAAGACATGGATGGGGTCTCTTTATCATATTTCCCAGCGTGCTTTGTTGCAGTTTGATTCTTAGATTATATTGTTTCATTATTTGTGTTTCTGCATGCACATTGATTGATTAATTGATCTTAAAGTATGCAAAGATAAATAAGTTCCATTTTTCTAAACTAATCCAATCTGTAAGGGCTCGGACGTATTGTACCCGTTACTGAGATGGTTGTTCCAGTTTCGATGGTTTAGCTATTCTCATTAGCCATGACTATACCATGCCCACATCGTGAAGGAATTAACACTGTTGGGGTGTTAGTTTGGTAACACTTTGAAAAGTGTTAATTTACATAGGAACTGCACACACCAATTCTGCATGCATGTATTCTGGTATACTTTAAAAGCCTGGGAGCGGAATCAGTGTTCGGAGTTTTGGAGAGTCTGGCATGCCCGAAGTAAAATGCCTGGTAGTCAGGCCCAGAAACTAGGATATGCACCTAAGTTGTAGTATTGGATAGAAAACACTCTGACGTTTCTAAAACTGTTAAATAATGTCTGAGAGTTTAATAACAGAACTGATATGGCAGGCGAAAACCCGAGCAAAATCCATTCAAGAAAATGTCATTTTGTGAGCTTGCTCATTTTCCAATGGGTTGCTAAAGGATCTGCTGAAATCCAGCTCCCAGGTTGCAGTACCTATGGCTTCCACTAGATGTCAACCGTCTTTAGACAAGGTTTGATGCGTTTACCTTGAAAACTAGAGGAGTGGGGAAGTTAATATCAGTGGAGTGAGGAAGTAATTTCTGTCTGTGAGGACCCGGGAGCGTGCGCAGGACCCGGGAGCGTGCGCCTCGGTTTTTTACTTTTCTATCACCCAGGATATTATCCGTGTGAAATATAATCATTAATAAACATAATACTGTACCTAAGGATCGATTAGAAACATTGTTTGATTTGTTTGGACAAAGTTTATAGGTATATTTTTTTACTTTTATAATGGGGCGAGTGGACGGTGGATTTTCTGAACAGAACGCGCCAACCAAACGGAGCTTTATGGATATAAAGAGACTTTTTAGAACAAAAGGAACATTGAATGTCTTGCTTGGACACTTCGGATTACCATCAGCAGAAGATCTTCAAAGGTAAGTGATTTATTTTAGCTCTTTTTATGTGTTTTGTGACACCCGCGCTGGTTTTATTATTATGCTAATAGTGGAAAAGCACCGGGCGCTGTCCTCAGACAATCAAATGTTCTGCTTTCGCCGTGTTTAGCCAACCTAATAGCAGCAAGCATAGCTTGGGGATAGCTACAGCTGGCTAGCCTATATATCAAGACAAGACTGACACACTAAGGGATCATTGGGGCGCTAGTGCCCCATTCCCAACACTACCCGGGAAAATGTAAGGCACCAAATTCAAAATCCAAAAGTTGAATTATAAAACCTTAGCATAAATCCATAACCAGTGCGGGTCCCACAAAACACATATAAGAGCTAAAATAAATCGCTTACCTTTGATGATCTTCTGCTGAGGGCAATCCGAAGTGTCCAAGCAAGACAATTCAGTTCATATCCATAAATCTCTGTTTGGTTGGCGCGTTATGTTCAGAAAATCCACCGTCGAGTCGCCCGTTGTACAGTGAAGAGAACGGCTCTGTTCCATGATAAAGGCATGAAACACTGTCTAAAGACTGTTGACATCTAGTGGAAGCCATAGGTACTGCAATCTGGGAGCTATTTCACTGAGAATCCCATAGGCAGCCATTGAAAGTGAGGGCATGTCACCAAAAAAAAAATCTGGACAGAAATTCCCAGGGTTTTTGCCTGCTATATCAGTTCTGTTATACTCACATACATTATTTTAACAGTTCTAGAATCTTCAGAGTGTTTCCTGTCCAATTATGTGCATATCCTAGTTACTGGGCCTGAGTGGCAGGCATTTTACTTTGGGCACGCCAGACTCTCCAAAACCGACACCTCTGCTGCCACTCCCTAATAGGTTAATGACCAAAATTACACTCTGTAGTCAATTTTGATACTAATGTTTTTAATTCATGTCTCTGACTCATATCAATGCCACATAGGCCGTTTATATCCAGAGAAGTTGTTTATAGGAGGCAGATCCCCTTTAGCAATATTTTGGTGGGTGTCATATACACACTAAGAAAGTGTTAGATTTGTTAAGTATAAATCGGAGGACCAGAACAGACCAACAACCAGACAACACCAACACCAGACCAGAACCAACACCCTTCCATCCCTACTTCACTGCTAGAACGCGGTGAGGCTGACACTAATCCCCAATGAGAAAGCTGTTGAGGACGGAGCCATCAGTCGGAGCAGCAGGAGCAGAAAGAACCACAACAACTACCGCCAGTCCAGAAAACATGACCTGGAATTCAGCAGGGCAGTCCTCCAAAGAGGTATGGGCTTTGTGCCGTCTGACCTACATTGCTTGGTGAAGCCCCCAGGGCCACAAGAAGCCTTCAAAGTTAGTTTCAAGACCCCCACCCCACCCCCCCACAACACTTTTCAGAAATTTCAGAAGTTGCAAATATTCTGCCGCATTTAATGGATTTAGAGACTATGACAGACATGTTTGGTTAAGCAGGTTCTCCACCCTTATCTAAACAACTAGGAGGGTCCAAACGAAGACAACGCCTGGACTGGGGCATGAAAATGGCTGGTTCAGTTAAGACCGGAGGGGGATGAGTCCAACACCTCCCCAGCCCCATCATGCTGGCGAACAACAGGGGCTCTGTCCACTACTATGGCACGCCCAAACTGTGCAGGAACTCCAACCAACTGGGGCATCATCTGTAAGATCTGTAAAGACAGCCACCCCACCTCGGACTGTACCTCCACACAACCCTGCAACCTGGGCGGGAAAGTGACCCTCACCCCTGCTGGCCTCTCCACCAGCACCCCCTTTTGGGCCACCTCCGTACCCCACACCCTCATCAATGCCCACAAGTTGTGGACTGACTGACTGATTGATGGACTAATTATTCAGATTCTTTTTTTTTGGGGGGGGGGGTTTGATTGATTTGGTTGTATTGATTACTTATTGTTTGAATTGTTTATTGTTTTGAATTGAAACTTAATTGTTATTGAAGGATTTAATTTATTTTTTAAACTGATTGAAAATTTTAACCAGTTAAGAATTATGAAATTACCTTTAACACTGTGGGTGATAAAATTATAACCTACAATTTGCTGTGTGTGCCTGTGTGTTTATTGGGGGAGTACCTTTTATACATTTAGAGCAAAGGCATTATCATTCAGCTCAGAGAGCAAAAAGCTTAGGGGAAATCAAAGTAAGCTTTTCCCAGTTTTAAAGCACCACCTTTAATACGCACAATACCAGTCAGCAATTCAGCCCTTCCCTTGCTGTGTGGAGGCTCACCGCTCACCTAATGGAGGTATACAATGACAGTACCTTTTCAATTTATAATATTGCCATGTTTAACAAAATAAAGTATTGGATATGGGAGTTTGTGTTGGAGCGTGATTAGGCGATGATGATAACATGTCCTTCAAATTCCGCCCCCTTTTTCTTTTTTCTCTCTCCATCCTTCCTTCCATCCATGGCAACTTAATAATGGATAGGCTGCAACACAAAATGGACAGAGCTTCTCTTGACACTTTCTGTGTAACCTGCTTGTGTGTCCTCAGGGGAATGTGCACAGTGTGTTTCTTTGTAAAAGAGCACATTAATAAGGGGAGAGCCTGTTCCTCTGTGTCTTCTAAATGTTTAAGGGGGTAATCCTGCATGTAAGCAGGAAGGGAAGCATCCTACATTTTAATGGATACATTTACATTTTAGTAATTTAGCAGACGCTCAGTAGTAATGTGTTAAGTGCCTTGCTCAAGGGCACAGAGACAGATTGTTCACCTAGTCAGCTCGGGAAATTGAACCAGTAACCTTTAGTTTGCTGGTCCAACCTCTTAACTGCCCATACCTGCCACCAATACATCACATACTGGCTCTATGTTTCATAAGAGGGTTGCATATTACATACATTTACATTCATTCTTGTTATTTAGCTAACTTTCTTACAAGACCTTACAACTGCATTTACCAGAATACAGAAGTGAAACTACCTGCTAGAGTAGGGCTTTGAGTATGATTTTTAAAAAGTCAATCAAATATAAAAATATCCCCCGAAAATTACACACATATGCCTGTAAATAATTGTTTCAATGGTGCTCAATACAAGGCTGCTCTTTTCGTTATCTGTGCTGTGCTACTGTTCAATGAGTGTTTGCAGTGCTTTCTTCTCTTGACTCTGAAACCAATTTCTCTCTCAATTTCCAGATAGAGCGGCCATTAATTGAATTAAAACAAAAATAGATTGTTCATGTAACATAGATGGATAAGAGGATGGAATATATTTACAGGTAACTTAATTACATCCACTAAATAAAACACATCTGGGCCACAAGAGGATAATTATACATAGGCAATTATGCCACTGGTAAGAGCCTTAATAAGAAAAGCTAAGTACATAAAACCCGGGAGTTAAGTAAGTGTCTGTGCAAACGACCTTGGCCAACACAATTCATCATGGAACTAAGTGGTGGAATGGTGTCAGGGTTCTAAATTCTAACAGCATTAATCCCAATAGCAGAGGCCTCATGATAGCCAGTATCAATAACGGCAATAATAACTCATCCATCTGGACCCCTTCAAAACTGTAACTGGTTAATTATGCTCCCCTAATGAATATACCTCCCATTTTAAACAGGAAAAATAAGAAAGTTAAAAGGGGGGAGAGACAGAGAGATGGTTGTGAGGTCTGGGGTACACTCACCAAACAAGAATTCACAAAATGGTACAAACATCCAATTGAGACTCTGCATGCAGAATTATGCAAAAATACTCAGTACTTAGTGTACAACGCAAAACCCCAAACAATGCATTCAGAGCAGAATTAGGACTATACCCGTTAGTTATCCAAATCCAGAAAAGATCTGTTAAATTCTATAACCACCTAAAATGAAGCGATGCCCACGCATTCCACCTACATAGAGATTCATCTAGAGAAGAGTCCCCTCAGCCAGCTGGTTCTGGGACTCTGTTCATAAACACAAAGACTGATAAACTCCCATATCTGTTAGGCGAAATACCACAGTGTGCAGATTTGTGGCCCATTGCTATGAGAAAAGGACAACCAGTGGAGCACAAACAACATTGTAAATACAACCTATATTTATCTGTTTATTTATTTTCCCTTTCATACTTCAGCTACTTGCACATTGTTGCAACACTGTACATAGCCAATAATATAACATTTGAATGTCTATATTATTTTAAAACTTTTGTGAGTGTAATGTTTACTAATGTTTCCTTTGTTTATTTCCATGTTGTTTATTATATACAGTTGAAGTCGGAGGTTTACATACACTTTGGTTGGAGTCATTAAAACTTGTTTTTCAACCCCTCCACAAATTTCTTGTTAACAAACTATAGTTTTGGCAAGTCAGTTAGGACATCTATTTTGTGCATGACACAAGTAATTTTTCCAACAATTGTTTACAAACAAGATTATTTCACTTATAATTCACTGTATCACAATTTCAGTGGGTCAGAAGTTTACATACAATAACTGTGCCTTTAGAAAATGGCTTTAGAAGCTTCTGATAGGCTAATTGACATAATTTGAGTCAATTGGAGGTGTACCTGTGGATGTACTTCAAGGCCAACCTTCAAACTCAGTGCCTCTGCTTAACAGCATGGGAAAATAAAAAAAAATCAGCCAAGACCTTGTTGTAGACCTCCACAAGTCTGGTTCATCCTTGGGAGCAATTTCCAAACGCCTGAAGGTACCACGTTCATCTGTACAAACAATAGATTGCAAGTTTAACTAGACAGGGAGCGGTGGGTCGCTAGCGACACCACCAGGTAAAATGTAAAGCGCCAAATTCAAAATCCCAAAGTTGAATTATTAAACATGCACCAATATACAAGTGTTTCATACTCATCAAAAGCTCTGTTTCTTGGCAATATCACAGCGTTGTCAGATTTCAAAAAGGCTTTACGGCGAAAGCTCTACATTTGATTGTTTGAGGGCAGCGCCTCACATACTTTCTCATAGCCATGAATTCATTAGCCAGCGTGGCACACACATAACACATTTCACAGCGAAAACAAATCAATTACCTGTTGAAGAACTTCTGCTGAGGTCATCCNTTCTCGGGCGCGCGCCCTGGGTACTGTTGTCATCAAGGGGGGACCCACTTGTTTGGTCGTTTTCTCTGGTCTAAAGCATCCAAAATGGAGGAAAACACCATCTCGAGGCTGTTGACATCATAAGGAAGCGATGTGTACTGCATTCATATGCCCTTATATGGTCATTTTCATGAGGGAGGGGTTCCCAAATGAGCAATGTGTCAAAATCACTTTTTCCAGGACAGAAATTCCTCGGGGTTTTGCCTGCCATATCCGTTCTGTTTCACTCACAGACAAATGGTTAACAGTTTTGGAAAATTCACAGTGTTTCCTATCCAATGGTACTAAATATGTGCATATCCTATTTTCTGGGCCTGAATGGGAGGCATTTTACTTTGGGCACGCCAGGCTCTCCAAAACCGTCACCTCGGGAGCTGTTCCCTGAGAAGATAAACACCATGGGACCAAGCAGCCGTCATACCGCTCAGGAAGGAGACGCGTTCTGTCACCTAGAGATGAACGTACTTTGGTGCGAAAAGTGCAAATCAATCCCAGAACAACAGCAAAGGACCTTGTGAAGATGCTGAATGAAACAGGTACAAAAGTATCTATATCCACAGTAAAACGAGTCCTATTTCGACGTAAACTGAAAGGCCGCTCAGAAAGGAAAAAGCCACTGCTCCAAAACCGCCATTAAAAAGCCAGACTACGGTTTGCAACTGCACATGGGGACAAAGATCGTACTTTTTGGAGAAATGTCCTCTGGTCTGATGAAACAAAAATAGAACTGTTTGGCCATAGTGACCATCATTATGTTTGGAGGAAAAAGGGGGAGGATTGCAAGCCGAAGAACACCATCCCAACCGTGAAGCACGGGGTGGCAGCATCACGTTGTGGGTGTGCTTTGCTGCAGAAGGGACTGGTGCACTTCACAAAATAGATGGCATCATGAGGATGGAAAATTATGTGGATATATTGAAGCAACATCTCAAGACATCAGTCAGAAAGTTAAAGCTTGGTCGCAAATGGGTCTTCCAAATGGACAATGACCCCAAGCATACTTCCAAAGTTGTGGCAAAATGGATTAAGGACAACAAAGTCAAAGTATTGGAGTGGCCATCACAAAGCCCTGACCTCAATCCTGTTAACAATTTGTGGGCAGAACTAAAAAAGTGTGTGCGAGCAAGGAGGCCTACAAACCTGACTCAGTTACACCAGCTCTGTCAAGAGGAATGGGCCAAAATTCATCCAACTTATTGTAGGAAGCATGTGGAAGGCTACCCAAAACGTTTGACCCAAGTTAAACATTTTAAAGACAATGCTACCAAATACTAATTGAGTGTATGTAAACGTCTGACCCAATGGGAATGTGATGAAAGAAATAAAAGCTGAAATAAATCATTCTCTCTACTATTATTGTGAAATTTCATATTCCTAAAATAAAGTGGTGATCCTAACTGACCTAAGACAGGGAATTTTTACTAGGATTAAATGTCAGGAATTGTGGAAAAACTGAGTTTAAATGTATTTGGCTAATGTTTATATAAACTTCAGACTTCAACTGTATATATATATTTATACAAATTAAAATTAAAATAAACTGTAATGGGAAGCTCAAATAAAACATCACAAATCAACCAGAAAAACAGTTACATTCCTCCACAAATAAGTCCCCAATCAAAGCTTTAAATTGCCCAAACGGCACCAGAACATGAATGTGAAATGTCTTTAGAATGTTCTTCCAGCAGTGAATGAAAACTGAAAGCAGATTTACCGAGCTCGGTGGAGACCTTAGGAACCTCATGGGTTAGGCAACTCAGGTGTCTATACTTCAACAACAAAGTTAGATAAGACTGAAGTTTATGAAGTAGGGCCTTGTAAACAAAAAGTGAGTAATGTAGAAATCTACGGGTCTTTAGAGAAGTCCAGACAACCTTTTGATATAGGATACAGTGGTGAGTATCAAAACTTTCAGCTGTAGCAAAATGAAGGGCACTATGGTAGATGGCATCCAAAGGATTAAGAGTAGTAGCAGCTGCACTTTGATAAATAATATCACCATAATCAACAGATAAAAAGTTTGACTGAATCATCTGCTTCCTACTACGTAGAGACACAATCTTTTATTTTATTTTTTATCTTAGCTCATTTATATGTTTTTTTTAAACATCAAATCCAAATATCTATGTATCTATATGCGGGAACACATTCGGTTGGAGAACCAATGAGTGAATATGTAATTTCTCTGAAACATTCTTACGAGAGTTTAAAAACAACATGTATTTCGTTTTGCCCGTATTAGCCATATTACCTTTTTTAAATCAACAAGGGATTCCTGCATAGCTATCAAATCTGACTGTAGTTTTGACACATTTAGATCAACAGTCGGGGCAATAGCATACATAATAGTATCATCCGCTTTTAGATGAAGTTTACAATTTTTTACAGATTGACCAATGGTGTTTCTATAAATAGTAAAGAGAACACGTCCAAAAATCGACCCCTGTGGTACACCTATATGTAGATCAAGAAATTCAGATTTAACCCCATCAATCACGATGGCCTGAGTTCTGTCACTAAGATAATAATTAAACCATGAAAAGGCGTCAGAGCTCAGGCCTATTGAGGACAACTTATTCAATAAAATAACAGTATCAAAAGCTTTTGACAGGTCCACAAACAAAGTAGTACATTTCATTTTAGTGTCTAAAGCACTGAAGTGGTTGATGTAATAGTGCTATGCCTAGGATTGGTTTACATTCAAAATACATTTCTCACATAAAAAAGAGCTAAGTTGGACATTTACTAAGACACTTGAGCCTTGAAATGGGGTGATAATTATTAAGATTACTACTAGGCAGCACGAGCTGATTTCCATACTTTTGGAATATTTCCTGACAACAATGTTAAATAAAAAATGTGGGTTATTAAGCCAACAATGATGGGCACTGCACACTTAAGCAGACCGGGTTCCAATTGGTCGACCGCTGTGGATTTCTTGTCTATTGCAAGCAAAGCATCCAGGACTTATTTCTCTGTAAATAGCCGAAAAGAAAAGCTTTGACTAATTTCTCTGATCATTTAGCAGGTTTCCCCTATCAGCATCCAGCCCAATATCATTGTGAATTGGCTTAGAAGTTCTTTCATAAAGATAGCCCGCTGAAATAAAATGGTGATTAATAAATGCATCAATGATAGCATTTTTTTCCGTAATGAGGCCAGACTGAATTAATTTATTGTGGCAGAGAGGAGGAAGAAGAACCCTTTAGGGATTCGACAGTTTCTCCAAATTTTTGCCTGGTTCCCATTACAATCTGAAAGAGCGGTTACATAATAATCAGATTTAGCCTTTCTGATTTGTCCTACACAATGATTCTTCAGTTGCTTAAAAGTTTGCCAGTCCAACCCTAAGCCTGTGTTCCTGGCCTTGATCCAAGCATCATCTCTTTTATGAATGACTTTTGAGTGTACCAGGCATTTGATCTACCTTTAACCCTCATTATTTTTTGAAGGGAACATGATTGTCCACAATATTAGTGAAGTCATCTGAAAAAGGCTCAATGCTAAATAAGATTCAGGGATAGCTGAAATAAAATCAAGGTTGTTAAAATAGAGATAATGTAAAAAAGCCTGTTCACTGAAGTTTTTAAAGTTCCTCTTTGCTATGACACAAGGTTTAGATTTGAGTATTTTCACATCTCAAGCACTAACAACTGGGCAAAGGTCACTAATATCCTGGGGTGAAGATACAAATAGAAACATATGTCTTTGGTGTTTTCGTTAGAATAAGATCAATCAAAGTTGACTTTGAAGGATCTTTAGGGTTGGGCCATGTAGGCTTAGTCACCAGCTGGGT
Organism: Hucho hucho; assembly: GCA_003317085.1. Lineage (NCBI taxonomy): Eukaryota > Metazoa > Chordata > Actinopteri > Salmoniformes > Salmonidae > Hucho > Hucho hucho. The sequence goes on from QNTS01001791.1 coordinate 266,679, forward strand.
TGGGTTTAGATCATTACACATGTCTTTTAGATTGTCTGAAGCCTGCATTGCCCAATCATTGTTTAGGTCACCCAGGATAATAACTTCTGATTTGGTAAAAGAAGACAACAAACTAGTTAACTCTTCAAGTGCACAAATGTTATAGCGGTGGGAATATCTTATTTGTCAGAGTAAATAACTCACGGACACTAGAGAAGCTTAACCAAGTTCAATTCTTCCCAAAAGGGTTGACACAGCTGTATTCAGACAGCAAAACATTTCTCTCCATCACAGTTATATACATCCTACTTAACTTCTTAGGGCTAGGGGGCAATATTTTGAAGTTCGGATGAAAAACATGCACAAAGTAAACTGCCTGTCACTCAAGCCCAGAAGCTAGGATATGCATATAATTAGTAGCTTTGGATAGAAAACACTCTGAAGTTTCTACAACTGTTAAAATAATGTATGTGAGTATAACAGAACTGATATGGCAGGCAAAAACCCAAGCAAAATCCATCCGGGATGCCTGAATCAGTCATGTCACACTGTTTTCAATAGGCCAGCTATTCAAAGCCTCATAGTTTAACCCCCAGATTGCAGTTCCTATGGCTTCCACTAGATATCAACAGTCTTTAGAAAAAGGTTTGAAGCTTCAATCATGAAAATCAAGGGAGTAAGACCACTTGTTCGAGTCCACGTCAAGTGTACTGTGTTGGATTTTGCGCGTAACAGGGAATGCGCGCTCAGTTCTTTTTCTCTTCTATTCAGCAGTTTGTATTCTGTCTGAAATATTATAGTTTATGTTAATTTTAGGGATATTGGTTAGGGTTATTGATTACAAATGCTGTTTGACTTTTTTCGACAAACTTTACGGGTACTTTTGGGATATCGTTTGTCTGCATGGATGAAAGCCTTTGGGCAGGTGGATTACTGAACAAAACGCGCCAACCAAACAGAGCGTTATGGATATAAAGAGGAACTTTTTCGAACAAAAGGACCTTTTATTGTGTAACCTGGATGCTTGGGTATGCCATCAGAGGAAAATCATCAAAGGTAAGCAATTTATTTTGTTATTTTTGAGTTTTGTGACACCTCTGCTGGTTATGTTATTATGCTAATTGAGTTTTTGAGTGGGGCACTGTCCTCAGACAATCAAATGTTCTACTTTCGCTGTAAAGCCTTTTTGAAATCTGACAATGCTGTTAGATTAACAAGAGTCTAAGCTTTTGAAGGGTGTGCAGCATTTGTATTTATATGAATGTTTGAAATTAGTATTTTTGTAATTTGAATTTGGCACTCTGCATTTCACGGGATGTTGTCAAAATCGAACCCGTTCACGGGATTGGATCTGTAACAGGTTATGACACGCATTCTCTCCAATTCTTACATCTTATGATTCAACAGGAAGAAGGTAACCAGATACTAAACCCTGATTACTCCCTTAAGGGGAACTGACCTCACCTCCTGACCTCAACCGTTCCTTCCCCTAGTCCACAGATGTCCATCTGTCTCCCATATCTCAACCGTTGCTCTACTCCCTTCCAACAACACATTCCAGAGCTATCTGTCTTTCCACAGAGAACCATTAACTTCTGACATAAAAGCTAGTCTCATTCACTCTTTCTATTCAAGGCTTCTTCTCTATCATTTATTTAATATCTCAATGTTCAAAGTTTAGCCGATTCCAACACAAGGGACATGGATTTCAGTATAGAGACAGAGAAATAGTTTTTTACTAAAAATGGCCTCTCCACCACCTCTACCCTGTCATCTCTGAACACATTATAACCCTCAATATAATTATTAGAGTCCAAAATGTCCCCTGAATTCCAACTTTCAGTCAATACCAGAATGTCCGGATTCATCTGCATAGCCCAGATCTTGATGTAATCCAGTTAAGGAAGTAAGTTGCAGATGCAGCAACACAATTTATTTTAAATTACATTGAGTCTCAAACTCAAACAAGCTACAGTACGTTCAATAGGCGTTTGCAGGCCCTGTCTGATGGTTGATATTGACATACAATAGTCGTTATGGCTATAAGAGTGCACAATTTGGTCTATCCCTATTAGTAATATAGGGAAGAGTTGAAGTTGGAATTACTTTTCCAAGGTTAGCACCTTAGGGCCTGAGGCTGCAGCCAATGTCAGTATGAGGAACTCTCCGAGTAACCAATGATGACATGTTATAAACTGACTTACAGGGGCTTTGGTTGTTATCTTGTACCATCCGAAGCCCCTACGTGATTTGAAAACCGAGGGGGTATTCAAGTTTATGGAATTCACATTTGACTAAAATCACTGGGTTAGCATACCACAGTGGGATCCTCTTTTGAGCTAACAATAGCAGATCTAAGAGTGGAGTTCTATTGAATAGCTACAAGATTATAACTGGTAACAACCCTGGAAATATAGACAACAGTGGGATGATAACACTTAGAAAGGATGGGATGTATTACCTGAGTAGGGCTCGGTCTGTCGCTGAGTCAATATCTTAACGCTGCCTTGAAATGTGAAGAGAGGGTCTAGGCTCCTAGATGGTTTGGTTTGGAGTCCATCATCGCTGTAGAGCATCTTTTATTTCCAGAAAGTGTCGAAATTGTCAATAAAAGTCATGCCAAACTAGTAATCATTATGACAATAACTCTTACAATGGACTCAAACAAGTACAACTCTACAGACCCTACAGACAGTAATACTTTGAACTGTATTACCCTCTAAGTACACCAATGCCATAGCTCTATTATTGGGGTGGCAGGTAGCCTAGCGGTTAGAGTGTTGGACTTGTAACCGAAAGGTTGCAAGATCGAATCCCTGAGCTGACAAGGTAAAAATCTGTCATTCTGCCCCTGAACAAGGCAGTTAAACCCACTGTTCCTAGGCTGTCATTGAAAATAGGAATTTGTTCTTAACTGACTTGCCTAGTTAAAAAAAATACTTGTTTTTAAACCACAGAGTTATGAGAGACAAAGATGGTATCAACCCTGGTATTACCTATGGATTTGATGGTAGTGGCACAGTATATTTTCATGTAACAGTCACACTTCGGTTTGAGTAATTAAGATAGTACTTCACAAGTGGCATTCAAATGTGTAGTTACAAAGCATTAGTTACATATTGGAAGCAAGACAATGTGTAATAACATCAGTAATTACACATGTGGAATAACGTTCAGCAAGTGGATGTGTAGCTACACAGTCCTTGTTCCAATTGTGTAATAACTAATAGCGCTACAACCCTATTACCATGTAATTATATAGTAATACCTATTGAATTACTATTCTGTTACTATAATTATTACTGTGTAGTTACATAATAACAGGGCCAACTTAATGTAAAGTGTTGCCCAATAAAAACATCAAGTAATTGTCTCAAAAGCAGGAATTCTGTTGAAGCTGTATGGAGTTTTACACCATTCATATTTGGCAACATAAAGTAAGGCTGTGACTGCCTTTTTGGTAAGAGTTATCCAGGTGAAATAGGCCTAAAGCCTAATAAAACTTCTGACAATAACTCTTAAAATGAACTTAAACAAGTAAAACTCTACAGACCCTACAGACAGTAAAACTTTGAACTGCATCACCCTCTATGTACACCAATGCCATTGCTCTATTATTTATTTACTTGTTTCTAAACCACATTCAGGAGTTATGAGAGACAAATCTGTGCCACTCACATCCAAATGATGATTTATGCCCTGTGGCAGATCCATGTTGCCTCCTAGAGAAAACAAAAGACCTTATCAGACAGGCTGCTGACAACAAAGAATGGCAAACAACATCTGGGCTTACCATGTCATGAAAATCAAACAAACAATGGCTTATGTAAAGGGTTGCTTAGAATGCAAGGTGAAAGGTCTGGTGATTTGATTTTGGTAATTTAGAACAACATACTACCACTACTACTACTACTACTACTACTATGGTTTGGCCCTTTTTGTTATTAATAGAACAAAGGGAGGGATAATGTCACACAAATTAGGGGGAAAAATGCCTTTCTGCAAGGCCAATAGTACCAGCTGAGGCACATCAACAATATCAGTGAGCACATCATCTCAACTTCCTGTAATTATTAACGGGCGCAGTCCACAGCTGGCTTGTTAATTCAATTACGTTGGCACTTGAACACATTCTGATAGCACTTTCAGCAATCTAATCATTGTATAATTCTGATAGCTTTGAAGGAGACTGTTGTGACAGTTATTGTCTGAAGCAGTAATTGCATTGCTGGACCGCACAATGAAAGGTCACTCGATATAGAGAGATAAAGCTGTTGACAATTACAGTTCATCTCAAACTAATGGATTTTGTAAAATTCTGGTTTAATTTCAATATGATAAAATATGCGTTAAAAAAATTCACATTTTCCCACCAGAGGTTTGTTTCAATCAAACTGACCTGTTGCCAATTAAAGTATGTTTGTGATTACGCAGTGCACATAAAATCCCATTTTGCGCTTAATTTCTCATGTACTTAAGCTCTCATGTACTCATGTAAGTTCTCATAAAAAAACTCTATCAATGGTTTTGTTACAAACTATTGCAATAAAATTGCTAACTTTTTTGCGAATGCTCTTTAGACAACAGTTCGCTGAGAAAGTGGACAGGTTAGGTTATGTGATAAGATGGATAAGAGCAATATCATCATGTCACTAGCATACAAATTCGATATGTATTGGAAAGGACTCAAAGGAGCATCAAGCTCATTACCGTGCATCAGGCCTATCATTTATTTAATCTTTAACCTAATAAACTGTGCATGCTTTTTCAAGTCGTAGTGGGAAGACCACACAACATAGCATCACGTGACTGCAAATATACCTCGAAATGATGGTTATTCTATCAACAATTCTGCATGAAATCAAAAAAACTTGAAGTGTTAGTTAGTTTAGACACGAAGGGCAAGTAGCTTTATAGGTCTCATAATGAAACTGAAATTCTCATGATGGCTGACAATATGGCCAGCTGAACAGAGAGGGGAGGGGAGGGAAGGGGAAGATGGGAAAAATTGTAACTCTGAAGAGAAAATGGCCTTGAGAAGGATGTTTGAGGAAATTGAAAAGGAATCTTTTCCTCTTTCTTTTTCTTTCTCCCTCTCTCTCTTCTCTCTCCCACACACACATACACACCCAATGCCTCAAAAGAGCCATCTCATACAATACAAAATAATAAGACTGAAAAAGAAAATGTAATCGGCGGCACCAGATTAGGGCCAAATAATTCCTTTATCTGTTTTTTGTCCTCCACTGCATCACATTCTGTCAGGTGGACCAAGTTGTCAAACTGGCAATAGGACAAAGAAGAGGGTGTTCACTGCTTCAATAGAGGATGGGAGATTAAAGTAGGTTGAGCTGAGAAGAGGTAATTTTGTGAGGTGATGTATTGACAGTAAGAATCGATCAGCCCTAACATTGTATGTCAGGTCCGCTGTCTGAGACTGAAGCTCGGCCTGGAGAGCCAGAGATACAGATTCCAAGAGCATAGGACATATGGATTGGTCTTTTACTTCCTATTTTAAAACATACTAAAACTTTGCCAAGATAGAATCATTAGTGTTCAACAAATAGTATTTAACAGTACATAGACACTGGTTCCAAGTTCAAATTAAAATGTCACAATTGCATACACCACCATACCCCCTCAATCATTACTCTGCTTAAAACAGTTTTAGGGAGGAGATGTATAGTACAAAGCCGGGTCCCAAATTACATTGATTTTGTGTATTTAATGTGTACTGTATAGTTTCGCAAAACATGGGATTGCCACATTTTGGCTGGAAAATAATGTGTTATTGACCCATATTAGAAAAAAAGTTGCTATTAGAATATTATGCAAAACCAGCAACAATGTATGTGCGTGTGGAATTAAACTGTACGGAGGCATTCCAAACCCTTTTTTGAAATAAGTGACATAGTGTTTGGACAATGTGCAATGCAAAATGTTTTTATGACAATTGCAACACACGTCTATTCAATTATCCTTTTAGATGCAGTTATTGTGGCTTTTTCATCCTTTGATGTTTACTTCAGTTTTGTATTTTTCCTCAGTGTTTGAATTTAAAGGGTAGTGCAGTTAAAACGTGATTTCCGGATATTATTAATGATATTTCCACGCTATGATGTCGAAATAACACTCTGAAATAGTGAAAATTATGATAATGACCTTTATGTGTAAGAGCTGTTTTTAGCCTGCTGGGATGGAGTTTTTGGCCCAATTCATAATGTCAAAATCTGATCTCATTATAACAGACCAATGACGTTCATCTTTAATTTTGCATACAGTTGAAGACGGACGTTTACATACACCTTAGCCAAATACATTTAAACTCAGTTTTTCACAATTCCTGACATTTTATCCTAGTAAAAAATTCCCTGTCTTAGATCAGGTAGGATCACCACTTTATTTTAAGAATGTAAATGTCAGAATAATAGTGGAGAGAATTATTTATTTCAGTTTTTATTTCTTTCATCGCATTCCCAGTGGGTCAGAAGTTTACGTACACTCAATTAGTGTTTGGTAGCATTGCCTTTAAATTGTTTAACTTGGTTCAAACGTTTTGGGTAGCCTTCCACAAGCTTCCCATAAGTTGGGTGAATTTTGGCCCATTCCTCCTGACAGAGCCAGTGTAACTGAGTCAGGTTTGTAAGGCCTCCTTGCTCGCACACGCTTTTTTAGTTCTGCCCACAAATTGTTAACAGGATTGAGGTCAGGGCTCTGTGATGGCCACTCCAATACCTTCACTCTTTTGTCCTTAAGCCATTTTGCCACAACTTTGGAAGTATGCTTGGGGTTGTTGTCCATTTGAAGACCCATTTGCAACCAAGCTTTAACTTCCTGACTGATGTCTTGAGATGTTGCTTCAATATATCCACATAATTTTCCTACTTCATGATGCCATCTATTTTGTGAAGTGCACCAGTCCCTCCTGCAGCAAAGCACCCCCACAACATGATGCTGCCCCCCCTGTGCTTCACAGTTGGGATGGTGTTCTTCGGCTTGCAAGCGTCCCCCTTTTTCCTCCAAACATAACGTTGGTCATTATGGCCATTTTAATGGCGGCTTTGGAGCAGTGGCTTCTTCCTATTTCGATATAGGACTCGTTTTACTGTGGATATAGATACTTTTTACCTGTTTCCTCCAGCATCTTCACAAGGTCCTTTGCTGTTGTTCTGGGATTGATTTGCACGTTTTGCACCAAAGTACGTTCATCTCTAGAAGACAGAACACGTCTCCTTCCTGAGCGGTATGACGGCTGCGTGGTCCCATGGTGTTTATACTTGTGTACTATTGTTTGTACAGATGAACGTGGTACCTTCAGGCATTTGGACATTCTTCCCATGGATGAACCAGACTTGTGGAGGTCTACAATTTATTTTCTGAGGTCTTGGCTGATTTCTTTTGATTTTCCCATGATTTCAAGCAAAGAGGCACTGAGTTTGAAGGTAGGCCTTAAAATGCATCCACAGCACACCTCCAATTGACTCAAATTATGTCAATTAGCCTATCAGAAACTTCTAAAGCCATGACATCATTTTCTGGAACTTTCCAAGCTGTTTAAAGGCACAGTCAACTTAGTGTATGTAAACTTCTGACCCACTGGAATTGTGATACAGTGAATTATAAGTGAAATAATCTGTCTGTAAACAATTGTTGGAAAAATGTATTGTGTCATGCACAAAGTGGATATCCTAACCGACTTGCCAAAACTATAGTTTGTAAACAAGAAATTTGTGGAGGGGTTGAAAAATGAGTTTTAATGACTCCAACCTAAGTGTATGTACACTTCTGACTTCAACTGTATATTATTTTTTATTATATTTAGAAATGGTGGAGTTATGTCACATATGCAGCTATCGAAAATATATGGGAACTTACTGTATGCTCAATCCAATGTAGCAGCATTACTGGAAAATGTGGAACGTACCGATTCCATGGCACGTGGTACACTATACTGTAAATAAAAAAGTGTATTGACACCCTTTCAAATTAGTGGATTTGTTATTTCAGCCACACCCGTTGCTGACAGGTGTATACAATTGAGCGCGCACAGCCATGCAACCACCATAGACAAGCATTGGCAGTAGAATGGCCTTACTGAAGAGCTCCGTGACTTTCAATGTGGCACTGTCATTGAATGCCAACTTTCCAACTTTCCAACAGCCATGCAATCACCATTGACAAGCATTGGCAGTAGAATGACCTTACTGAAGAGCTCCGTGACTTTCAACGTGGCACTGTCATTGAATGCCAACTTTCCAACAAGTCAGTTCGTAACATTTCTGCCCTGCTAGGCCTGCGCCGGTCAACTGTAAGTGCTGTTATTGGGAATTGAAAACGTCTAGGAGCAACAACTGCTCAGCCACGAAGTGGTAGGCCACAAGCTCACAGAACGGGACCGCCGACTGCTGAAGAGCGTAACGCATAAAAATTGTCTGTCCTCGGTTGAAAGACTCACTACAGAGTTCCAAACTGCCTCTGGAAGAAACGTTAGCACAAGAACTGTTCGTCGGGAGCTTCATGAAATGGGTTTCCATGGCCGAGCTGCCACACACAAGCCTAAGATCACAATGCGCAATGCCAAGCGTCGGCTAAAGTGATGTAAAGCTCGCAGCCATTGGTCTCTGGAGCAGTGGAAACACGTTCTCTAGAGTGATGAATCACGCTTCACCATCTGGCAGTCCGATGGACGAATCTGGATTTGGCAAATTCCAGGAGAATGATACCTGCCCCAATGCATAGTGCCAACTGTAAAGGTTGGTGGAGGAGGAATAATGGTCTGGGGCTGTTTTTCATGGTTCATGGTTAGTGCCAGTGAAAGGAAAGCTTAACGCTACTGCATGCAATGACATTCTAGACGATTCTGTGCTTCCAACTTTGTGGCAACAGTTTGGGGAAGGCCCGTTCCTGTTTCAGCATGACAATACCCTCGACTGCGAGCCAGGCGTAACCACCCAGCTCGAATTCTCTTGGGCGATTTGTAAAGCCATAGTCAATCAATCAATAATATATAAACAATTGAAGGAAAGGTTTTCATCTTTAGCTCACTGTGGATGCGATATCGATTAGAAAGGTTAACAATGTATTTAAAACATCACAGCACAATTGAAAAATGTATGGCACACAACCAAACGAGTGTGCTCTACGGTGATAGGTGGGATAGGCTGAGAGTGGCTGAGAGGTGGTATTAAAGAGCTCATGTTCGGTTATGTACAGTGCATTCGGAAAGTATTCAGACCCCATCACTCTTTCCACATTTTATTACTGTACAACTGTCACAAACGAGACTCCCGCTGTTCCTCCTGCTCACCACCAGAGGGAACCCTCTCCTGAGTATTAAACCCCTGAACTACATTTCCCACATACCTGGCTCTGATTACCGTTGCACCTGACTCCCATCAGTAGACTATTTAGGTGCTCTCAAACTCTCTCTCTTTGCGAAGTCTTGTTAACCCTGGTGATCATTTCTGAGCGTTTTCTCCTGTGTCTGTCTGCCCGTGGATTTACTCTGGACTGTTTTTCCCTCCTTGATTCTTTGCTGCCTGCCCTGGACTATATTCTTTACTGGACTGATTTTTGTAAGCTTGCTGCCTGCCCTGACCTTATGCCTGTACCTGGATTACGATTTGCCTTATCCCTACTGTTGTGTCTGCTGGCGATTGACCCTGTTTGTACGACCAAGATTGTAATAAAACTGCAAATGGATCCTCACTCTCCTGGAGCGTCATTACAG
>QNTS01001791.1:281154-296323 GCA_003317085.1 Hucho hucho
TCGTATTCAATCCTTTACACTTGTGTGTATAAGGTAGTTGTTGTGAAAGTGTTAGAAAACTTGTTAGATACTACTGCATGGTCGGAACTAGAAGTACAAGCATTTTGCTACACGCGCATTAACATCTGCTAACCATGTGTATGTGACAAATAACATTTGATTTGATTTGACAATACGTCTGTGGCCATGTCTCTTTCAAGCTCACAGATCTGGTGGTGTAGCTGCATTGTAACAGGTAATGTTAATGACCAAGAGGTTATGAGTTCAAATCCCATTTAAGTCTGTCCTAGCTATGATCACAGTATGATATTTTACAGTAATTGAGATCAGAATAGAGCAGCAATAGAGCAGAAATAACCTCCAAGTTGTTGTATTTATTTACTTTATTTTTACTCCAACTTTAGGCGAAGTGCAGAAATCTATTCTTGCCAATCTCCATTATGTCTACAGACCTGATTATGCAGCAGGAACTTCAGGTATAGCAACCAAGAGGTTGTGGGAGGTTGAGTCCCAAGTAATCAGCATGCTGTCCTTTAACATTCACACCTGAATTTAGGAGTGAAAATACCTTAACTAGACCGCAACTAGACAAAACCTGCAGGGAACCATCACTGTTTAATTGTTGTTGGTGATCAGGCCTACCACTGTTGTGTCATCGGCAAACCTGATGATGGTGTTGAGTCGTGATTAGATGTGAAATACCTTTCAAAGTAAAGTGTTCTAAATTACATATGACACCTGTGTAGTGTCTTTATGCATCCCCATGTTGTCACGATCTTCATTGACGGACCAAGGCGCTGCGTACCGGGTTGAGTTAAACATATTTATTGTTACTCACTCAAAACAAAAAAAACAATGAAGATCAACTAGGTGTAGCACCAACCGCATACACACAATAACAGCGTCAACTTCCCACCAGGCTGGAGGGAAAAATAGCTGCTTAAGTGTGGTTCCAGAGACAACGATAGACAGCTGTCCCTGATTGAGAGCCACACTCTGCCAAAACAAAGAAATACAAAAAGAACATAGAATGCCCACCCCAAATCACACCCTGACCAAACCAAAATGAGACATAAAAAGGCTCCTACAGGTCAGGACGTGACACATGTTGTCACATTTATTTCACATTTATTTCACGAGATCATGTTCTCACATGCTGTCACATGTAGTTAAACCCAATATTTCTGGAGTTATTTCCTACTTTAAAGCAATGAGCAAAAGCATGATAAAGTGTGCAGTAGCTGGCTGCAAAACAGCAAATGGTTCTTTGCACTGTCTTCCATCCAAACAATCACTTTGTCTGATTTGGCCAGATACATTTCATCCATGGGCATATGAGCACACTTCACATAGGTCTGCATTGTAAATCAAGCTATATACACATGTGGATTTGCCCCCTGCAGCAAAAGCCTTCCATTGAATAATTAGCTGTGTCTAGATAGTCATTCTTCTATTATTGAAAGTAAAGAACATGCTATTAATGGATTGCATGTTTCGTTTTGAACGTTCTTTTGAAGACTGATGCCCGACTGAAAGTTCTACCCAAAGCATTTTTTTATTTTTTATTTCACCTTTATTTAACCAGGTAGGCCAGTTGAGAACAAGTTCTCATTTAAAACTGCGGCCTGGCCAAGATAAAGCAAAGCAGTGCGACAAAAACAACAACACAGAGTTACACATAAACAAACGTACAGTCAATAACACAATAGAAAAATCTATGTACAGTGTGTGCAAATGTAGAAGATTAGGGAGGTAAGGCAATAAATAGGCCAAAGAGGCAAAACAATTACAATTTAGCCTTAACACTGGAGTGATAGATGTGCAGATGATGATGTGCAAGTAGAGATACTGGGGTGCAAAAGAGCAAAAATATAAATAACAATATGGGGATGAGGTATTTCGGTGGGCTATTTACAGATGGGCTGTGTACAGGTACAGTGATAGGTAAGCGGCTCTAACAGCTGATGCTTAAAGTTAGAGCGGGAGATATAAGTCTCCAGCTTCAGTGATTTTTACAATTCGTTCCAGTCATTGGCAGCAGAGAACTGGAAGGAAAGGCGGCCGAAGGAAGTGTTGGCTTTGGGGATGACCAGTGAAATATACCTGCTGGAGCGTGTGCTATGGGTGGGTGTTGCTACGGTGACCAGTGAGCTGAGATAAAGCAGGGCTTTAACTAGCAAAGACTTGTAGATGACCTGGAGCCAGTGGGTTTGCGACGTATGTGTAGTGAGGGCCAGCCATCAAGAGCATACAGGTTGCAGTGGTGGGTAGTATATGGGGCTTTGGTGACAAAACGGAGGCACTGTGATAGACTACATCCAGTTTGCTGAGTAGAGTTTTGGAGGCTATTTTGTAAATGACATTGTAAATGACATTCTTGATGCGCTGATGAAGATTTTGTCAAAAGTGCAGCTTGGACACTTAATTACATTTCATAAGAAGGCACATAATTCATTGGTAAACCTTTTTGTCATCATTGTGATGTCACATGACTTATTTTAGATTGAGGGGACAGCACTGAATTTTAGCTAGCTAATGTTAGCATTGCTAGCTATTTTTAAGAACATGGTTAGCTAATGGCAACATTGTCATCTCTCTAAAGTAAATTTGACGACATCATAATGATGGCATAGTTGTTTCCTACTAATTATTTGCGTAATCTAGCAATGTCATCGTATTTCCAGGTCACTATATAGTTTAATTTAGACTAAACAGTCATTATCTCCTGTTCGAAAAAAGACTGGGCACCACTCGGAGAATTCATAACAATAGCAAGACGTGCCGATAGGTTATCAAACAAACAGTGCTGCTGCTAAATTGCTGTTGATTAGGTTACCGGTAACTATTTTTATGTCACCATATTCTATATAATATTCTAGATAATGTGTAAGATGTCAGGAAATATTCAGTCTCAGTCTAGCAAGATATGGTATGGATATCAAAATGGTTAAGAATGTATTGCATCTCATATTTTTTTATCTGTCCATTTCTTTCTGCAAAAAAGGCCCCAAATTCACCCTCTCCATCGATGACACCATTGTCTCTCCCTCCCCCCACGCAGGCAACCTTGGCGTCATCCTGGATTCCACCCTCTCCTTCGACCACCACATTTGACAGACTTTCAACTAAACTTCCACCTCTGCAACATCTCCAGAATCAGGTCCTCTCTCTCCTGTCGTGCCGTTGAAACCCTCATACATGCATTCATCTCCTCCCGACTCGACTACTGCAACTCACTACTCTCTGGCATCAACTCAAGCTCCTTCCATAAACTAAAAATCTTTCAAAACTCTGCAGCCCGACTTCTCACCCACTCCAAGTCCTGGCAGCACATCACATCATCATGTCCTATAACTTTTTTTCAGAGAGTGTTGCGGTTGAACCATGCCCTTTAGCCGATTAGTAGGAATTGTTAATGGGTATGGGTCTAACTGTGATTGACTGTATGACTATTGGAAGAAACAGTCACCCATCTACCTGGAAATCAAGTCTCCGGTAGATTTTCACTCCAACCAATAAGATATCACAAAAGATTCAGCTAAACAAGTTCTTGATGAGAAGTTACGTGTAATTGTGTGTGTGCAATAAGTGTGCAATTCTGCAACTCTTATTTTACAGCAAAATTATGAAATGCACTTTGTGATGATAATAAAGATTATACTATGGGCCTCTGTGTTTCAAAGGTCTATTTAGTCTGCCCTGTAGATATTCATTCTGCAATGAACAGATGTTGAAGCAGACAGGGAATAGATCAGGATGGTCCACCATGTAAACAGGCTGTTCTTAGTCTCTCCCTTTGTAATGTACGTCGAACAATGCAGGCTCCGATGCCCATTACCCACATTTTTATTCACCACAACAAGCTAAGATCAACCTGTAGTATCATGGGAGGCGGTGGCTGGTGGTGGTGTCCGTGGGCCCCTGGCCACCCAATTTCATGAACTGATAAGGCTAGGGAAACGGGAACATCACTATCCACTGAAACCAAATGCCGGTGGTAAAGGAGAGGGGGGAGGGAATGAATATTCAAACAAATCCATTCGCAGAACATCATGATCATAGGAAAAATTGCAAGCAGAGCATGTTGGTCCTATCAAAGAGTCCTACGATCTATTATGCAATACCGATAGGTTAACAAAAGTATCAGTACTGTACTATGTTACTATCTCTGTGCTGTACAATTTAATGATAATGTCAGAATTTTTCTCCAAAGGCGTCTGTTCCAGTCAGATAAACCTCTCATTATTTGAATTACCTAGAACTGGGAAATGGATATTCCCCCATCTATTGAGGAAGTGAAATGAGATCCAAGATATGCCCTTTTTAAACAAATGTCTGATTAATAAGAAAATATTAATGCATTATTAAGAATCCCCCCCCCCAACAAAAAAAAACACGATTCAAGTGAAAGGACAAAAACAGCAAATAAACAAATTAAAGACAAGGATTTCAAAAGGAATGATTTCTCGGTTTCAAATTAAATGGATCAACGAGCAAAGTCAGCTAATTACTTTCAGTCAGTTTACAAGGATTACCTCTAACGTAAAGTTATTGCTAATGTACTAATATTTTAATCGCCATTTTACTTGTTTTATCAGGCAATTTATTCCCTCTCTCCTTCTGCATCCCAAATCACACCCTATTCCCTATATAGTTCACTACTTTTGACCTTGGCCCATAGTCAAATTTAGGGAATAGGGTGTCATTTGGGACACATACCTTTACCCTTGTCTTCTTCAGTAGTTGTGACCTTGAGTTTCTGCCAATTACCAATCACCACAAGTATCCATCTCAGCCTTTAGGGACCTGATCCAACCCAATCATAATGGATCAATTGATTCCTTGAGCCTAACCCTAACCCTAACCTGCTGATCCCAATGAGCCCATTGCCCTCATTGTAAACACTGCCCAGCAAACATGTCCACATAATATTGTCCCCACGTAGGCTGCCCACATTGGGCCGATGTGCCTTAGTTTATCTGCTCCACATTAGCCCTCAAGCATTGGCCCAGTTTGGGCAGCCCATATCTTTTGAGGGCAGTCCTCACTTTGCCTGAAATAAGCCCCCCCCCCAGCAAACATGCCCACACAGGCACGATGTGGGCCTAATGCTGGTTAAAACATTGGGCTGATGCGCCTTTACTCATCGGCTCCAAAGCAGGTGGCCCCAAGGGCCCTTGCTTTGTCTGAAATAAGCCCACCCTTTTGAATCAACTGCCCTTTAAATTGCATCAGAAGATAAAAGTTGTTTCTTTCATACTATACAGAGAGTATATATTTTTACCACATGCACTTATCGAAGTCTGCAGATGTCACAAAACAGAACATTTAAACTAGAACGACACGATCAATAATGGTTGCAAAGAATAACGTAGGTTCTATAATGAAAGGTTCTTAAAAAGATGACTGAGATAATAGGCTTTAATGTTCAGAATCCACATTGGTTTGAATGGTGTCAGCAATTTTTATCTTGTATTATTTTTTTAACAGAATTCTGATATAATGCAGTATCCAAATCCACTGGATGTAGTGATCCCAATATGGTAGCCATGTCTAGGAAAACCAGTTCCAAAGGCTGGACCTAATATTGTGTATAAGAGGTCCAAGAAGAGGTTTTGCAGTGTTTCCTATGTTGATGATGTAAGTAATATTTGCTGGTCTGTGGTGTGTAATGAGGAGCAACCAGACGCTGCACTAGACACATTTATGAAATTGCTTACTCCAGTTATTAATAAGCATGCACCCATTAAGAAAATGACTGTAAAACTGTTAAATCCCCCTGGATTGATGAGGAATTAAAACATGTTATGGTTGAGAGGGACGAGGCAAAAGGATTGACAAATACGTCTGGCTGCATAACAGATTGGCAAACCTACTGCAAATTTAGAAATCATGTGACTAAACAGAATAAAAAAATAAGAAACTATACTATGAAATAAATATAAATAATATAAAGAATGGAGGTAAAAAGGAAAACTCAGCTCCATCATTCATTGAATCAGATGGCTCATTCATCACAAAACCCACATTGATATTGCCATCTACGTTAATTATTTTTTAATTGGCAAGATTAGAAAACTTTGGCATGACATGCCAGCAACAAACGTTGAATCTACAAATCCAAGTATAACTGACCAAAGTATGAAAGACAAGCATTGTAATTTAGAATTCCGTAATGTGTGGAAGAGGTGAGAAAAAAAATTATATCAACAATGACAAGCCACCTGGGTCTGACAACTTAGATGGAAAATGACTGAGGATGATAGTGGACGATATTGCGCCAGGAGGGAAGAAAAAGTTATTCCGCTACCCAAGAATAGTAAAGCACCCTTTACTGGCTCAAAAAGCCAGACTGTCACCAACACTTAGTAAACTTTTGGAAAGAATTGTGTTTGACCAAAAAGAATGCTATTTTACAGTAAATTAAACAAATTAAAAAATACACCTTATGGAACAGTAAGGACTGTGAAGAGTCACACACAGGTACAAACACACACATATATACAAATACACAATACACACACACGCACAGGTGGGCTGTGTGTTTCAGTAGAGTAGTGGCCTGAGGGCACACACTTAATGTATTGTGAAATCTGTGGTAAAATATATTTTAATGTTGGAATGTTTTATTATTTTGTATATTACTTAATGTTTGCAGGACCCCAGGACGAGTAGCTGCTGCCTTGGCAGCAGCTAATGGGAATCCATAATAAATACAAATTGGGGTATTTGCAAACCACACCCACAAATATTCTAATGCAACCCCGCCTCTACATTATGAAGTAGCTGGGCTTGATGTGGGCTAGCCTGTGTTGGTCTTGGTGTGGGAAAGCCCATGTTGGGATTGCTGTTTGAATTGCTCCCAGAGTGGGCTAGCCCGTGTTTGGCTGGTGTAGGCATTTGTGTAGGCTAGCCCCTGCTCAACTTGCCCGGAAAGTACCCACATGGGGCCAATGTGGTCATGTTTGATGGGTCCTATCCCTAGTGTGGATTGCCACAGGTGAAAGGTGAAAGGCAGAATTTACAAATATCAAAATAAATGCGTCTCCTACTCTGTTGCTGTGGTGCCATACATGTAGCTACATCATGGAGCACATACTGAATGTGGTGTGTTCCTAACCTTTTCATACATGAGTTCCAAATATCTCTAATGGTCACCCCAGCGTGAGTTGTTTTATGCACTGCACTCACTGTTCCAAAATGTGATTATTACGCAACAGGACAGTTAACACACGCTGCCTGCTAATTATCTATAGGCTGTTTCAACTTGTCAATTTCAAATAATTTTCGAACAAGTTGTATTTTCTAACAGCAGTTTGAATTAAGGTGTGTTCCGCCCCCTCATTAATTCATACAGAAATAGCCCATTTCAGCATTGCAGACAATTTATGTTTGAGGCTTGAGCCGGACAAACTTCTCTCTTCAAGGAGAGCCTACGCACTTCACCAATGTTTGCGCAGATTAAGTCTGCAGACATTTGCGATGTTATGCACGAACATTTTATGGCTGGTGCTCACATTGCATTATTTATTATCATTATTATCATTATTTTCTGTATATTGTGTTGTCGTTTCTACTGTAGGCGTATACAGTACGTACAGTTGAAGTCGGAAGTTTACATACACCTTAGCCAAATACATTTAAACTCAGTTTTTCACAATTCCTGATATTTCCACTCTATGATGTCGAAATAACACTCTGAAATTGTGAAAATTATGATAATGACCTTTATGTGTAAGAGCTGTTTTTAGCCTGCTGGGATGGAGTTTTTGGCCCAATTCATAATGTCACAATCTGATCTCATTATAACAGACCAATGACGTTCATCTTTAAATTTGAATACTTTATGTGGTTCCTCAATTAAAAGTTTTGAGATTATGCCTCTGGATTTAGAGGTAGTTTGTGGTTTAGTACGTTACCCTGCGTCACTGCTTCATTGCTCCAGACCACCACAAGGGGGAGTTAGAGCACTGAGTATGCTCTTGGGTCCCAAGAACTAATGTGTCTCTACCTGACAATGAATTGGCGATATAAACCAAATAGAAACTGATATCTGTGCACGACTTCAAAATTTAATTGGATTTATATTTAGAACAATAGTGTAAGAATTACTGTTCCTCTGTCCTGCACGCACACCCCAAAAAATAAATGTTTCTTCTTGGGCAGAAGAAGAATGCTTTGGTTATCCTGACCTGCATGCCATGCATTATAGTTTCTAAAAGGAAGAATATTACCACCGTCTCTTGCGCATGTCATTTTCCTTACGAAAAAAGCCCCTTAGTTATACTCCAATCCTCTAAACGTAATTATTGGCTGAGCCATATAGATTGCAAAATAGTTGGGAAGAGATTTTCGATGGCACATGGTTTATGAATTGACATTCCTCCTGAAAGCGCTAACAGTCAAATTCATTCTCTCCATTGCCCACAAGCACTTTAAATCAACCAATGTTAGCCTTTAAATGCTTTATTATCCAAATGTTTAGTGCATTAAATTAAATCGCTTTATCTGACATGTTGCGGTTCATCTAATGAAGGTGTACATGGGCCTATTTATATAATGAATATGAATTCGGAGAGCAGGCGGCATTGGCGGAGAGTCAGGCAGAGAGAGACCTGTTTAAATTACATGAGCAAAAAATATTCAATTTTATTTGGAATGGCAAGCCAGACAAAATTAAAAAGGCCTATCCTTTTTCCCTTTATTCAGATTACAACTGCTCACTTTCGGTTATTTGAAAAATAAATTAACTCCAAAATATCATAATTTTTTTAACAAGGACTTGAAGATGAGATAGTGAGCTCTGCAAATAACTTTTCCAGTCCGAGAACGAGAAAGGTAAATTACTGTCATTAATCCATTCACACATTATGGGCTATTACCAGGACAATAGACTCTTGCCAAGAAGGAGGGTAGGGGAAGAATTGTATCATTACAAAATGTATTTTTTCTGTTGATGCCAAACAAGTTCCATCAGGTTTAAATCAGGAGACCTACATGTACAGATGAAAGAAAATATGTTTTGATATACTGTAGGCCTACCGTAGGTGTTGTAGGTCTTTTTTTATTTGTATTTAATTTTAACCTTTATTTTACTAAATTAACTTCTTAGGGAGCGGCTCCCGAGGTGACGGTTTTGGAGAGTCTGGCGTGCCCAAAGTAAAATGCATGCCAATCAGGCCCAGAAAATAGGAAATGCACATAATTAGTACTATTGGATAGGAAACACTCTGACGTTTCTAAGAGTGTTAAAATAGTGTATGTGAGTATAACAGAAGTGATATAGCAGGCGAAAACCCGCGGAAAATCCATCCGGATATGCATTTTTTTTTGTAAATCTTCTCCATTGTGCCTATTGCATACAACTTTATGCAAGACTGAGACTGCAGTACCTATGGCTTCCACTAGATGTCAACAGTCAACAGTCAAAGACTGGGAATTCTAGCAGTGACCAGAACGGATAGGGAGAGGAAATTGTCAGGCGACCACTTTTGTAAACAAGGTTTGACGCGCGCGAGATTGTGAACACGCACCACTTTATTTTCCTTTCCTATCGTTCACGTTATCGTCCGGTTGAAATATTACGGCAAATATACCCAAAAGGATACCTAAGGATACATTAAAAATTGTTTGATTTGTTTGTAGAAAGTGTATAGGTATAATTTGAACGTGTTCTCTTCACGGTTCAATGGGCGACACGGTGGAGTTTATGATCATAACGCGCCAACCAAACTGAGATTTATGGATATAATAAATGACTTTTTCTAACCAAAGAAGCATGGATTGTCTTCGTTGGACACTTGGGAAGCCCTCAGCAGAAGTTCTTCAAAGGTAAGCAATTTTATATTAGCGATTTGTGAGTTTTGTGAGACCCGTGTTGGGTTATGGATTTATGCTAATGCTTAAATATTAGAGGTGCTACCCTCAAACAATCAAATGTTGTGCTTTTGCCGTAAAGCCTTTTTGAAATCTGACAATGCTGTGATATTGCCAAGAATCAGAGCTTTTGATGACTATGCAACAATTGTATATTTATGAATGTTTAATAATTCAACTTTTGGATTTTGAATTTGGCGCCTCACATTTCACCTGGTAGTGTCGGGAGTAGGGCGCTTCTTAGGGAGCATAAATATACAATTGTGGACAATAGACTCTTGCCAAGAAGGAGGGTAGGGGAAGAATTGTATCATTACAAAATGTATGTTTTCTGTTGTTGCCAAACAAGTTCCATCAGGTTTAAATCAGGAGACCTACATATATATTGACCATATTGGTCATGGGTCCCGAGTGGCACAGGGGTCTAAGGCATTGCATCTCAGTGCATCTTAGAGGCATCACTACAGTTCCTGGTTCAAATCCAGGCTGTAGCACATCTGGCTGTGATTGGGAGTTCCATAGGGTGGTGCACAATTGGCCCAGTGTCATCTGGGTTTTGCCGGGGTAGGCCGTCATTGTAAATAAAAAATTGGTTCTTAACTGACTTGCCTAGTTAAATATATATATTTTTAATATATACAGTGCCTTGCAAAAGTATTAATCCCCTTTGGTGTTTTTCCTATTTTGTTGCATTACAAACTAATTTTAATCTATTTTTATTTGGATTTCATGTAATGAACATACACAAAATAGTCCAAATTGGGGAAATGAAATGATAAAGAAAAAGTGTTAAAAACGAAAAAAAATACAACGGAAAAATGTGGCGTGCGTATGTATTCACCCCCTTCGCTATGAAGCCCCTAAATAAGATCTGGTGCAACCAATTACCTTCAGAAGTCACATAATTAGTTAAATAAAGTCCACCTGTGTGCAATCTATGTGTCACATGATCTCAGTATACATACACCTGTTTTGAATATCCCCAGTCTGCAACACCACTAAGCAAGGCACACCACCAAGCAAGCGGCACCATGAAGACTAAGGAGCTCTCCAAACAGGTCAGGGACAAAGTTGTGGAGAAGCACAGATCAGGGCTGGGTAATAAAAAAATATCTAAATCTTTGAACATCCCACAGAGAACCATTAAATCCATTATAAAAAAAAATTAAAGAATATGGCACCACAACAAACCTGCCAAGAGATGGCCGCCCACCAAAACTCACGATCCAGCCAAGGAGGGCATTAATCAGAGAGGCAACAAAGACATCAAAGATAACCCTGAAGGAGCTGCAAAGCTCCACAGCGGAGATTGGAGTATCTGTCCGCTTTAAGCCATACAATCCACAGAGCTGGGCTTTACAGAAGAGTGTCCAGAAAAAAAAATGCTTTAGAAAAAAATAAACAAACACGTTTGGTGTTCGCCAAAAGGCATGTGGGAGACTCCCCAAACATATGGAAGAAGGTACTCTGGTCAGATGAGACAAATTGAGCTTTTTGGCCATCAAGGAAAATGCTATTTCTGGTGCAAACACAACACCTCACGTCACCCTGAGAACAGCATCCCCACAGTGAAGCATGGTGGTGGCAGCATCATGCTGTGGGGATGTTTTTCATCGTCAGGGACTGGGAAACTGGTCAGAATTGAAGGAATGATGGTGCTAAATACAGGGATATTCTTGAGGGAAACCTTTTTCAGTCTTCCAGAGATTTGAGACTGGGACGGAGGTTCACCTTCCAGCAGGACAATGACCGTAAGCATAATGCTAAAGCTACACTTGAGTGGTTTAAGGGGAAACATTTAAATGTCTTGGAATGGCCTAGTCAAAGCCCAGACCTCAATTCAATTGAGAATCTGTGGTATGACTTAAAGATCACTGTACACCAGCGGAACCCATCCAACTTGAAGGAGCTGGAGAAGTTTTGCCTTGAAAAATTTGAAAAAATCCCAGTGGCTAGATGTGCCAAGCTTACAGATACATACCCCAAGAGACTTGCAGCTGTAATTGCTCTACAAAGTATTGACTTGGGGGGGGGGTGAATAGTTATGGACGCTCAAGTTTTCTGCTTTTTTGTCTTATTTCTTGTTTGTTTCACAATTAAACATATTTTGCATCTTCAAAGTGGTAGGCATGTTGTGTAAATCAAATGATACAAATCCCCCAAAAATCTATTTTAATTCCAGGTTGTAAGGCAACAAAATAGGAAAAATGCCAAAGTGGTGAATACTTTCGCAAGCCACTGTATGTAATGTCTTACAGAGCCCTTCCAAGTCCACTCAAGTTTCTTCAACTGTCTTCTGACTGATTAGAACAATGTTGATATTGTGCTGTGATGCCAGCTGATTCCAGACTGCATTTGCCGATCGGCCATCATCTTCAACCATCAGTGGGTCAAAGGCTTGAATAGTCTTGCTGTAAATTATTTAAAAAAGCAATGTACAAAGTAGATTCACTTCTTTGGGAGCAGCACACGAGGTGACCGTTTTGGAGAGCCTGGCGTGCCCAAAGTAAAATGCCTCCCATTCAGGCCCAGAAAATAGGATATGCACATATTTAGTACCATTGGATAGGAAACACTCTGAAGTTTCTAAAAGTGTTAACATTTTGTCTGTGAGTATAACAGAACGGATATGGCAGGTCTTTTGGGCTCCTTAAAGACAGGACCTTTTTCACCAATTGACACATTGCCTCATTTGGAACCCCTCCCTTATGAAAATGCCCATATAAGGGCATATGAATGCAGTACCTATTGCTTCCTCTGGATGTCAACAGTCTCGAGAAAGTGTTCTGATTCTTTTTAGATGCTTTTAGAGCATAGAAGAAGATGAATAAGGAAGTGGCCACACAGATGTCAATAGAAGAAAACGCGCGTTCACGGCTGGCGCGCTCTTTGGTTTTTTCCTTTCTTATCGCCCAGTTTATATTCCGGTTGAAATATTATACTATTTATACATAAAATTGGATTGTCTTCGTTGGACACTTAGGAAGCCCTCAGCAGAAGTTTTTCAACAGGTAATTGATTTGTTTTCGCTGTGAAATGTGTTTTGTGTGAACCGTGAAGGCTAATGAATTCATGGTAATGGGAAAATAGTGAAGGTGCTACCCTCAAACAATCAAATGTGGTGCTTTCGCCGTAAAGCCTTTTTGAAATCTGACAATGCTGTGATATTGCCAAGAAGCAGAGCTTTTGATGACTATGAAACACTTGTATATTGGTGCATGTTTAATAATTCAACTTTTGGATTTTGAATTTGGCGCCTTACATTTCACCAGGTAGCGCCCCACCACTCCCTAAGTTGTTAAAAGTAACTGTCATTCCTTTCCATCTGTTCTGTTGTATAGTCATCACATATTAATGGTCCTGAACAGATATTCTGAAAATACATTTTTCTCCCCCAGCTAACTACCAGGAAGTTTGAAAAAATAGGATTAGTGGGCGGGGAGCTGATATTCATGAGTTTGCCTTGATTGACAGCTCTTTGAAACGTCTATGTCAAGAAACTTGGATGCAGTGGTGCAGCATAACCGTCCCAAGCAAATTTTCTCATCATCCTTTGATCTTCAAATATCATCAAATTTCAGGAAAACATGATTTTGACTGTTCATGACCTTTCAAAATATTATATGAGGTGTTAATCCCCTAACACAACTTGTAACAACATCAGAACCAAGCACAGTGTTAACTTCTTAGGGAGCAGTGGCATGCTAGCGCCCCACTCCCGATACTACCTGGTGAAATGCAAGGCGCCAAATTCAAAATCCCAAAGTTGAATTATTAAACATGCATCAATATACAAGTGTTGCATAGTCATCAAAAGCTCTGTTTCTTGGCAATATCACTGCGTTGTCAGATTTCAAAAAGTCTTTACGGCGAAAGCACCACATTTGATTGTTTGAGGATAGCACCTCCAATATTTTTCCCATTACCATAAATTCATAAGCCATCACCGGAGACACCGCATGCAGAGCTGGCGCAGGATATTTACGTCCAAGAATGCGCACTGGAGACCTAGAGCGCAGAGCCGGCCCCATCCTTCCAGGCTGCACACTCACCCTAGCCTCACAGATGAGGGGAGCTGGAATGTCGCGCACCGGGCTGTGGGCGCGAACCGGAGACACCGCACGCAGAGCCGGCGCAAGATATCCTGGCCCGAAGAGGCGCACCGGAGACCAGGAGCGCTGAGCCAACACCCTCCTTCCTGGCTGCCAACTCCCCCTAGCTCGACAGACGCGAGGAGCTGGCAAGTCGCGCACCGGGCTGTGAACGCGCACTGGAGACACCGTGAGCTTCACCGCATAACACGGTGTCTTACCAGTGCGACGTTCCCTCCGGAAAGCACGGGGAGTTGGCTCAGGTCTCCAACCTGAACCAGCCAACCTCCCCGTGTGCCCCCCAAACATTTTTTGGGGGGGCTGCCTCTCGGGCTTCCTCGCCAGCCGTGTTCCCTTATACTTCTCCTCATCGGGTTTCCATACTCCATATTTTGCCTCATAAAAACGCCGCTCAGCCTTCGCTGCTTCTAACTCCTCCTTCGGACGGCAATACTCCCCAGGCTGTGTCCAGGGTCCCTTTCCATCCAGTTCCTCCCAGGTCCAGAACTCCCGGTTCGGTCGCTGCTTGGTCCTTATTTGGTGGGTCATTCTGTCACGATCTTCTATTAGGGACGGACCAAGATGCAGCGAGGTATCCAGTTCAATGCTTTATTTCAAACGTAACTGGTAAAATAATAAACAAACAAAGATCGTAACTCCGGTGTGGCTAAACAGGCTCAACCCAACTAAACATACTAAATACTTCCGAATAAACAATGAACCACAAAACCCCAGTGAAAACCACAAACATATATATGGTTCCCAATTAGAGGTAACGACAATCAGCTGCCTCTAATTGGGAACCATCAACCCAACATAGAAATACAGTGGGGAAAAAAAGTATTTAGTCAGCCACCAATTGTGCAAGTTCTCTCACTTAAAAAGATGAGAGAGGCCTGTAATTTTCATCATAGGTACACTTCAACTATGAAAGACAAAATGAGGAAAAGAAATCCAGAAAATCACATTGTAGGATTTTTTATTAATTTATTTGCAAATTATGGTGGAAAATAAGTATTTGGTCAATAACAAAAGTTTATCTCAATACTTTGTTATATACCCTTTGTTGGCAATGACAGAGGTCAAACGTTTTCTGTAAGTCTTCACAAGGTTTTCACACACTGTTGCTGGTATTTTGGCCCATTCCTCCATGCAGATCTCCTCTAGAGCAGTGATGTTTTGGGGCTGTCGCTGGGCAACAC